>NCSK02000050.1:0-147021 GCA_002276475.2 Chlorociboria aeruginascens | reverse complement strand
CGGGGTTGCGATGCGACATAGCATGCACATACCATACGACACAGTCCGCACCATGATGGACGGTCGTGGTCTGTCTCTGGTCTCTCTTTCTCGTGAACAATCCCATCCCATCCGCCCCAAGGCACCACCACCCCATCCCGCACCTCTCTCATTGGCCACACCACGCCCTCTTCGCCAAGGCGCATCCCGCCCACGCTGAGCCAATCCAGTCACGCCGAGGCGACGGGGGTCCCGACATTGCTTTATATGCCCGCCTGCACGTCTCCTTTAATTGTCGTATTACTGAACTATACGAAGCAGTGTCCCATTGTTCCATAATACATCTCCCACTCTCCGCCGACCCTCTCTCGCCCTCCTCCTCCCCTCCTCCCTCTCTCCCGCTTCGTCCTCCATCCATGAAGATTTCATCGCCCATCACCATGGCCTATCCAGGCCCGCCCCGACGAGCGTCGGGTCTGCTGCGATATATTCTGGTTGCCGTGGCGGTCGTGGGCAGTCTCGTGTATTTTCGCAACTCTGCACAATCCGCCGCCTACCGGAACCCATACAAGCCTGCAATACCCTCAGCGCCTGGTGTACAGGTCCCGCAACCCCAGAACCCCGAGGTGGTAGCACATCCCATCGACACCCTCATCGCCGCCGCAGGCGACACCTTCGACGACCTCCTCAAGAAAGAGAGCCACGACCTCAACGCGGCGGCCGCTGAATATCGCAGGCGACGCGGTCGACATCCTCCGCCCGGCTTCGATACGTGGTTCAAGTTTGCGCAAGAAAATGGAGCGGTCATGGTCGAGGATTTCTTCGATCAGATCTATCATGATTTGGGTCCGTTCTGGGGACTTCCGCCAGCGAACATGAGGAAAGAAGCGTGGGATTATGAGATGGTGATCAATATCCGGCGTCAGAATGCAACGGCCGGAAGTGATTGGTTCTGGACACAAATGTGGTTGGAGCTCACTCAGACCATTCAGCACTTGCTCCCTGATATGGATATTCCAGTCAACGCGATGGACGAGCCGCGGGTGGTAGTTCCGTGGGAACATATCAATGAATATATGCGTATCGAGCGAGCGAGTCGTAAGATGCCACCGCCGAGTGAAGTCATCTCGGAATACCAGGGTCTCCCAGAGCCAGGTGAAGGGGATCTCGGCACCGAAACCAGATCGAAGGAGTGGGAGGACGTTCGTGAGTATTTGAACATCCATCTTGTGACAAGGCTAATGGAATGTAGATCCATTCTGGGATATTGCTACACGAGGCTGCCACCCCGACAGTCTCGCTCGCAAAGCCGAATCCATGGATGATTTCTCTCACACACCCTCAATCTCACTGGCACATACAACCGCGCACACATATCGAGGTTATGTCTCGAATTACTCCCTCTCAACCGATTTTTGTCATCAGCCCGACCTACAATCTCTCCATGGGATGATGATCCAGCCTCTATCCGTGTCAACAACTAGGATTCTTGCTCCTCTCTTTGGAGGCTCGAAGCTCCCCACAAACAATGAAATTCTCCTTCCAGCTCCTATGTATTGGGCAAATGAGGAACGGTTTAGTGGAGGCGACGAGCACGGCGCACCATGGTATAAAAAGCTTGACAAAGTTATCTGGCGTGGTGTCGCGACGGGTGGACGAAATGAGGAGGATAACTGGAAAGGTTTTCAACGACATCGATTCGTCGCAATGACAAACAGTACACAAGTGTCACTTGCAGAATCTTGGTCCCAAATCCCAGTAAATTGGGCTATGCCAACCTCCCAATATAATCTCGCAGCACAACAGGAAAACCGACTTGGAGAATGGGTGAATGAATGGTCTGACACAGGATTCGTAGACCTCATGTGCTCCCCAGCTGAAGAAAACGGCACCTGCAGTTACACGTCCCCTTATTATGACGTTGTTCCCGGTGTGAAAATGGCCGAACAATTCCAGTCTAAATACCTGCCTGATATCGATGGAAATTCTTTCTCGGGTCGTTATCGTGGGTTTTTACTATCCACCAGCCTCCCCATCAAAGCAACTATCTTCCGTGAATGGCACGATTCCCGTCTCGTGCCCTGGAAACATTTCGTTCCCATGGATAACCGTTTTATGGATTTCTATGGCATCATGCAATATTTCCTGGGCTATGAAGGCGAAGGCATCAAAATCGCAGGACATGATAGACAAGCCAGACGTATTGCGGAAGCGGGGCAAGATTGGGCGAATAAAGTTCTACGGAGAGAAGATATGCAGATCTACGTCCTGCGGCTTCTGCTAGAATATGCGAGATTAGGGGATGATAGGAGGGATTACATGGGTTATGTGGGAGATCTATTATAATAAGCATTCTTTCCTTTATAGTCTGGGGCATACATAGCATTTGGGCAGGGATTTCGAACACATAACAAATATGGAATAGAGCATGGCGAATGGCGTGGGTTATATAACGACTGGCCACAGGAAAGGAATCGGTACTCTGTTTGGAACTGGAGTTGGGCTGAGCACATTGATGTATTGAACATCCCTATATACTTGCTAGCTGTAGACTAGCTCAAGTCGAATGTAATTTAATAGTTATCAAATCAAACATCATTTCATGATGTGATGAGAATTTAGTATGTGTGGTCCCTTACTTCTTACTTGTTTTATCATTTATTGATATCTATGAAATATTCCACACCTGAAGTCTCAAACTCCACCTCAACATGGATAATAAGCGTGGCATAATATTTCTTTTAATGTGGTATCGTTAGTAGAGAACAGCAATCTCACTACCTTCGATGTGCAAGTGCTATTAAGGCAATTTTTGGATCTTGCACATAAGTTACATACCCTTATACCTTATACTCTCGCTCAAGCTCAAGGCAGTCAGTATGAAATAGTCGCGCACCGTCGACGGATTGAGACCTTCGCTCCAGTACTAGGTGGCGATTTCCTTCCCTCTCAACCTCCTCATCTTCTCAAGACAGGCCAAATTCTCACAAAGATTCCATTAATTATGGGATGAAACCTTGCTGATGCTACTTTATTCACTCCCACTATGGAATTTTCACCAATGAAGCAAGCGAATCTGACTGCTCGCTCAATGGACACGCACAACTGCGAGGATCATTCGGGATATATAACTTCCATGTGTCCATCTCTCTTCCTTGTCGCTCAACTCCCAAGCCTATCTATCTATCTATCTATCACCCATCCTTACCCCAAACCCATCTTAAAACTTAAAAGCCACAAACCAGAAAGATAAAGTTAGCCTATATCTACGAACCAACCCGATCTCGCATCGAAGCCTTCTTCTTCTCCGCTCAAGGTTTGACTTTTTCCTCGGAATTTCCCTCGTCATTAGATATACCATACGTGTTTGGCGACGTAACTCGCTTCTCCGATAATACCAATGATCGAATCTTATCTCGAGAAATCGGGGACTTCGTGGACTAGATTCGCTAGAGTAACGAAGGAGCACCGTCCGTGAAAGCGGCGCTGGGAGACAGTGTGGGTGGGGAGGGGAAGGGGGAGAGAGAGGGGGGCCTTGGAGGAGGCAAGGCTTACGGTTACTAATGAGGAAGAGCAAGGCTTAACAGAGTTAAGTGATAGAGCTACGCAATTAGGGAGGGAGAGGCCAGTAGAACATTGCGGAGTTATCATGAGTGAGAGGATTAATAAAGGAGGTGGGAGAGCCTGAGGTGGATTTTAAAGTAAGGGATTTCAGATTTCACTTAGCATTTCCATTTCTTCAAAATATCTAGAAATGCTAACAGATTATTATATAATATAATAAAAACCATAAAATAATTTTATATTCTGTTGGTAAACCTCAGGGGTGATTAGGATTACAATCAAGAAAGTGGGGTGAGAATTTATGTGCCTGTAAATGTATCATATAAAGCCTAAAGCTAGAAGGGATATGGGAGGAGGACCCCTTTATATACCAAAGGGGTGCCTCCTGGTGAATCCTATTGATTCACCAGCTATCCCTTGTCAATCCATATTCACCCATAGAGCTCGAAAGGGGCAATGGGTGAGGCTATTCCTACCCATTCGACCTATATGACTCATATATATTCCCACATATTCTTAATGGATTTTTATTTATTTATAAGCACAATAATTTCAATTGCGTTTATTTAGAATAAAATAAAGATATCCAAAACCACAAAAAAAACACAAAAAACACAAAAATACCAATAAAATCCTTGGTAACATACTTTTTTTTTTCCGCTTTAAGATCCCAATCTGAAGCTCCAGAATACGAAGTTAGAAGTTGAGGAGCCAAATCTCCGAATATAACTAAATTTACGAAAGAAATATCAATCTGGATAATAATTTCCGTGAGCGCTAGTCATGTGATTATAACAATCTTTACTTTGGTTGAAAACTTCCATGCAGAACCAGCAGATATGCCATTTACACTGTCGGCATTCCATGTGATTGCAGCCGAAATCCTTCTGGATCGGGGTTTTACAAGTTGGGCAATCTCTGACGTCGTTTTCTTTTTTCCACTTCTGGAAGGCTTTAGTCCCTTCCGATGTAAGATCTTTGAACTCTTCACAGCTCATTCCATCATGGCTTATGACATTGCACGTGGTGCAGATGGGTGTGAGGCAGGAAGAGCAAGTGAAGGTTTCCCCGGTTGTAGTGACGCGGTAGATCTGAGGGCAATCCGGGGTGGGGCAGTATTGGAAATCCTTGGGATGGGTGCGTATATATGTTTCAAAAGAGCCCTCAAGGAGTTTCTCGAATGCCGTGAATGATAGCATACTTCGCAGTTCCTTCATACTGAAAATGTGTGTACACTTACCCTCGGCCCCGTAACAGCGAAATGGTATATCTTCACCAGATGCTGCTTGGCTGGTAAAGCAATCTTGGCAGTACGTGTGCCCACAGGTCATAGTCAGTGGGTCTGTTGGCTCAGTCCAGCACACCGGACAATCCCGGATTTCTTCTCCAGGCAAATCGTTTGCACCGATGACCTCTAGTAGCAAGTTGCGAGCGACCTCGCAATCTTGTATTGATCCTTGAATGGTGATGGATTTTGGTTGATGAGAAGCATTCAGGCTGGCCGTTTCTCCAAACCTTTTTCGGATTTTTCGCATCCCACCACGCATCGCATTCTTCAATAGCGCAGGGGTCAAAACAATAGTATGTGTTAGTAGACGAAGTGAATAGACCTTCTCAATTAGTGTTTGCTGAGTAGCCTCTTGCTTAGTTGAGTCTCCACCATACATTAACAATTGGAGCTTGCGAGCATCTCGATGAATGTATAAGGAATGTCCAATGTAGACACTTTTGAGGTATAGTAATGAGGCAGGCGTCAGGAAATAGGGGTCCCAGAGAGGTGATTCGCCATTCATGATTATCGCACCAGCTAGCAATTTTTCAATGCCCGCTTTAGCCTCAGCAACGGATTTGAGCTCCTCTCCAAATGTTCGAAGTGTAGTCACTGATCTGAATGGATCTGTAGGTGGATAAGATTTCAGATGAACATGTCCGTTCTGCCAGATTCTTTGCTTGAGTTGATCCAAATCTCTCTGAATAGCGTTGATAATAGTAGTTTGAACGTTGTACTTCACCGAGATGACATGATTAACAAATAGTTTCGAGTTCCCAAGCCTGTCGACCTTACTCATATTAAGAGCACTTACTGCACGCATGGCCCCCTCTCGATCGGTGAATGTGGCAATTGCTTTCATCTTATTACCGCCGGGTGTGGTGTGGTTCTGGAATGATTCAACGTCTCCATGTACCTGAAAAAGGCTTTCAACAATTTTGCCTGCCTCAGAACCACGGAGGGCATACGAGGGTTTGCTAATTGTGATTTTGCGTGGATTCTGTAGTCCATTCAACAACCTCTTGAAATGGCGATCTGACGTGCCAGGAGCGAGATTTCCCATCTGTAAGGTACTAGATGTAGTGGCGGAATGACGAAAATTCGGGATATGTGGAAGTTGAAAAGTACACTGAACTGTACGACCTAAAATCTCACGATGTGATTCCAGTGTCTTTTTGGCAGCAATGGCAGTAGTAGCATCATGAAATTGGAGCCAAGCGGTAGAAGATGGTCGATACCAAGAACAAGCAACAGAACTCATCTGTAATCGATTTGCTAGCGTTCCAGATATTGGTAGTAATTTCATTGAGATCTTATCGTTAGCTCCTTTTCCAGGCTGTGACTCGAACTTTCTAAGGATGTTCTTTCCAGATTGTGGGTCATCAAATCTGACTGTGGCAGCTGATACGGAATCTCCAAGATGCTTGATCTGGATATAGCTTTCAGGTACAGATGATCCGAGCCTCTCAAGAAGGCCGCTTACATTTTCTAGCTTGCAGTTAGGAGGAAGATTGGTAATTTGAATAGTTGAAACGTCTGATGCAAGTTTGACATCTTCTACTTCTGCACCGGCCTTGAAAGTAACCTTTGCTTCATGCAAATCTTCTGATATGGAATCCGAAATAGAGTGGTGAGACATTGATTTGATCACCTTTGATTATCAATTATTGATGACAGTATCATCTTGTTGATTAAACATACCTGTTTCTCCAACTCCTCAATCTGTTCAGCGT
This sequence comes from Chlorociboria aeruginascens, assembly GCA_002276475.2. Lineage (NCBI taxonomy): Eukaryota > Fungi > Ascomycota > Leotiomycetes > Helotiales > Chlorociboriaceae > Chlorociboria > Chlorociboria aeruginascens. The sequence goes on along the minus strand of NCSK02000050.1, from coordinate 140,475 downwards.
TATTTCCTTCAGGAATTGAGGTTTCTGACACTTGATGTTGAAAGGCACACAAACTTCCATACTTGCATGATCCATTTGCAAAGTAATGGCATGGAACGGGTATCGATCCTGGAGGGGTAATTGCTGGATAGATTGTATCTGAGCTTGATGGCGAAAACAAAGGGGCATCTGGTCTCCATGAATGCTTTGGTTTATCTGTCTCAAGGGGAGATACTATATGAGAGGCATCGTCGTGGGCATTCCGGCAGTTATGTCCATAGTTGCAGGTGCCCAGAGCAAAGAATTTGCAGGGATTATTGTTACGGGGAAAAGGTGGAGTGTCTCTTGAGTTGTTTGTCGACAGTAAATGGACCCGAGAGTTCCAGACAGGATTTGTATTTGAGTTGAGAGGCATGGTGTGACTGTTCTTACAGGTATCACCATAAACGCAACTACCTTGGGCAAAGTATTTGCAAGGCGCCATGGTCGCATGAGTTGCTCCAGTTGGGTTGTAATAGCTAGACGAATTTATTTTGAGTGTTGAGGGTGACACGAGAAAGCTGCAGCTCGCCGAGTCTTATAAGCGAGCAAATAAGGAGGGGCCTAGGTGATTTAAGAGGTACTTTGAGGATGGTAAAAGCAAGTGATTGGAATGGTGGCTTAAACGCCGCTCTCAAGTAGTCCAATCTAAGGTCTATGATGGGCACAAAGTATCGACAGAGTAAGAAGGTGCACTAATCTAAATCGTCCGGATCATACACTTCAGACCCTAACCTCGAAATCAACTCATGCCGCTTCGGACGAAATGGCCAATCCATAAAAGCCTCCACAATCTCCTTCAGCATCTCTTCGGTAAGACTCCGTACACTTAGAAGACTTAAGTCTCTACAACCACCCTTTGCAGTGTTAACTAGGGACGGACACCTAGGCAGGATCCATTCTTGAGCTCCAGGAAAAAGACTCAACAGGCCCTTCTCCACAGAATGGCTCGGCGTCATGTAGAAATATTTGAGTATGAATTCCATAAAATCATAATCTCGGCTATCATTGCGCCGAAGAACAGGCCACATCGACTTCGGGTGGATATCAAGAAGACACATCTTCTGACTTGGGTAGAACTCTTCATCTTGTACCTTCAGAGGTTCTGCCTCTCTCCGGTCCCAAAGTAATAAGGGTGGATCGAGTTCCATGGCCCGACGATCTTCAATGTAGGCCCAAATAGCTCTCTGCATCGTATCTAGTTTGGACTCCATGTTCGCCTTCCACTCCTCTAAGCGTCGATCAACTTTCTTCTGTCGACGTTGAGCTTCTGTAGTGTCGCCAATCCTATCAACTTCTATTTGTAACGCACGGAGAGCCTCCCACTCCGTAGCTGCCTTCTCATAAGCAAGCCTATTTAAATCATCGGTCCTGTCTCGTGCCCGTAAGTATTGCAGCCGTCTCATTTGCGGCGTGTGGCGTTCACGGCCACGACCATCGTTTTCTCTTCCTATTGGAGGCATATATTTGTCGAATCTACCTGCAGCAAAGTCTTCTTCCATAACCTTGAGCTGATTGTGATATGACCTGTTGTAAGATGGAAGTGCTTGGTCCACATTTCCTGTTGACTTGAGAAGGGCTAATCTCTGAAAACGGGTTTGACGATTTTCCGGGGTAACAGTTCCCGCAGTTTCCATTTTCTTCAAAACCCTCGAAGAACTTTCTAAATCTAGGTTGGCGTCTCTTGTAACAACTCTGAGGTTTCCGATTGCATATTCACCTGAGCCAGCAATTTCTTCGATGTGAGCTGACAACATAGCTTCATGGCTGCTTTTGGACACCTGACTCGCTGACCTGGGAAGCACAACATCCTTTTCGTCATCTCCACACCAAATAAGAATCCTCACCAGGCCTTTCTGTTCGAAGAGGGAGTGGTGTCTTATGGCTGATAAAAATTGGTGCATGACAAGGGAACTAAGTGATGGGAAACCTCGAAACGATTTTTTAGGATAATATCCAAGATTTGCTATGACCAGTAATGTATCGTTAGGTTCTTCCAACCGCGGATCTCCTGATACAAACTTTGGTTGATGTGGCAAAAATTCATCTGAAATTGCTCGATTTAGATGGGCCCATACTGTCCCAGACTTAGGGATTAACTTGTAAGTTGAGCCCTCAGCATCTAGTAAAGGTTGTAATAGGGGTAGATACATGTCTGTGTCAGGTTCCATGAGAATGTGTGTTCTAGGCTTCAAGAAATCATGCAATTTGGAAGACCATAACCCGGCTCCAGGGTTAATATCAAGTATGTCGCAGCCAATGTGTTTCTCCAGAGAAGGTTTCATACGTTCCAGGATATCATCTACCGCAATTAGCTACGGTTATTTGACGGCGACAATCTATCGTACCGCATAAGCTTTTACCAACAATATTGATTCGTCGCTTGTCTCCCTTCACCCTTTGATAGAATAGTCTTCGTACTTGTCTTAATTGCTCACTGTCGGCATTTGGACCGTTGAGAACTGGGTTTTTCCTTACAATACGCCCCACGCGTATTAATTCAGGCATTGCCAGCGCATATGAATCGCTTGCTACCCTGTTGTTCTGAGAACCAAGACGTCGTCCCCTTCTCTGTTCGTGTGGATTTGTCTGAGATTCTGAGCCTTCTGAGACTTCTAGGGAGAATAGATCCATTCCCTTTTTTTTGTTGGGTGCACCCTTCGGTCGTTCACTTCGTTTCTTGCGTGGTTGTATTTGGGATTCCAAGTCTTCTAGGGCAGGTGGATCCACTGCAATTTTTTTGTCAAGTGTACCCTTTAGTCGTCCTTTTCTTTCTTTGCGTGGTTGAATTTGGGATTCCGAGCCTTCTAAAACTTCTGGGGAAGATGGGTCCGCTGCTTTTCTTTTGTTGGGTGCACCCTTTGGTCTTCCTCGTCTTTTCTTCTGTGGCTGTATTTGGGGTTCTGAGACTTCTGAGATCCCCGTAGTTCCTAAAGCCTGTGTGCTTTCTTCAAATATGTCATTCTTGTTTCTGTGTCGTAGTAGCGGGTTTAAATCTTCTAATGGAGCGGGTTGCTCGGAATTTGGTTCTGGGAGAGTGGTCGTCTCTTTTTGTAGTCGTTCCGGGGATGGAGGAAGCTCTGCGGCCTTTGATGGAGAGTAATTCCTGCCATGACTAGCAGAAGGTGCTGTGCCATTTTCGTCCGCAGATGTAGTCTTCCTCCCAGCTACTTTTTCTCGAGCGGATGGCAGAGACTCTGTGCATTCCGCAGACACAGATAATCCAGGATGCTCTGTTGATATAAGTTCCGAAAGACGTGGGGAGTCAAGGGAGACTGTCTTGCTCCGATCAAAGACGGTTGGTGTGCAATGGAAGTGTCGAATGGACGGGGCAGCTAACAAATATCGATGCAGCAACGCTGATCTACTCGAAACCAGACAGATTCGGAACATGTATCGGAATGATGGTAGTGATTGCAAGAGAATGACAGACTATTGTCAGAAACAGTCAAGTGGAGGAAAGTAGTTGCGGAATAATGGGATCTGAAGCAAAATAAAAGAATGCAGGAGCGTAGTTATTAATATACAGTACCTAATTTTCTGCCAAGGCTGAAGCTTTGACTCTTGCAGTAGCGGGCTGCGAACAGACAGAACCTTGTCAGCCCAGAGCCTGACGCGCATGCTTCAACCACAACAAGGCCAACTACCATCTGCTGTTCTTAAAAGCTGCACTTTCGATACTGTTGCGTATATGGGTGCTTTATCTAGAGGGAGATTAATCTTGCCCCTTCCTGGCCACTTCTCGGCACTGTAACTCAGGTTAACTTCAGCAGTCATGGCGGGGTCAACGCTTATACCAAAGCCGATGAGCGTGAAAGAGATATCCGCAAAGGCACAAGACTTCGGATTCAATCCATTCATTGCTTTGAAATACTGGCTGAGGACTGCGGATACATTGCTTCGAGAAGTAAGTTGGCTTCGAAGGAAATCCCAAAATCTACTGACCCCTTCAAGGCCCATATTTACGAGCAGGAGGAGAATGATCAACAGGCATATCTCCTGTTAATGCGATATGCTACGCTCGTTGCCGAAAAACTTCCTCTACACCCAGCCGCGAGAGAACCAGAGAATAGAAAAGGCCTGAATAGTGCGAAAAAAACACTACCTAACGTGATTGCCCGATTAGAACTCTTGAAGCCTCGAATCACCAATCGATATGATTCGTGGCAGAAGACCTTGGAGCGAAGAAGAGAAGCAAATGCAGCAATCAATAATGACAGATCACATTTCCAGAGTCACTTGGATCTCGCAGCTTCGGATCCTGCTGTAGCTGGGAACCCGACGACGTTAGCTGCCGCAGAGAATGGGGAATTGGCAGTACAATTAGCCCACAAAGAAATAAGAAGGCGCGATGCAGCTAGGAAATCAACTCGTCAAGCAGGCGTCACAGAAGAAGAGGAACAGGAACGACGGACCGCGGGACTCTGGGATGACTGGGAAGCTGAGTTATCCAGAGATAGTCAGCCTGTCGAAAATGATGAGATGGAACGAAATATGGAAGCTACACGTCGAAGGATGGATGGTTCACATGATATAGTTCCTGATGGAGTCGGGAAAAGACTGACGAAAGTGGCTCCCAATAGGCCTGTGCAAAGGAATGGCAGCAGTGAATACAGATATCCCTCTATCGCAAAGTCACAACCTCTAAGGTACAATGATGCCTTAATTGACGCCCACCGACGACCTCTCTCCCCGCAACTTCCACCCAAACCCCCAAAAGAAAAAGACGAACTCCAAGCGTTCGAAGAGCCACCAGAGAGACCAGCAAAATCGCTACACGAGGCGTTACCGGATTCTATGAACTCCCAACCTCAGTTCACATTTCGGCCTTCTGCATATCTAGAAAACGGGAATCCTTTGCGGACGGTCTTCCTTCCACCTACTCTTCGAGACAGATTTCTTCAATACGCTGCGCCAAACACAAGAGCCAATCTCGAGACATGTGGCATGTTGTGCGGAACACTGATCTCAAATGCGCTTTTCATCTCTCGGGTCGTCATCCCAGAGCAAGAAAGTACCAGCGATACTTGTGAAACGATTAATGAGAGTGCCTTTTTCGACTATTGTGCATCGGAGGATTTGATGGTATTAGGATGGATCCATACACACCCGAGTCAGACTTGCTTTATGAGCAGTAGGGATTTGCACACACATTGCGGCTATCAAATCATGATGCCAGAGAGTATTGCAATCGTGTGTGCGCCGAGCAAGAATCCTTCGTAGGTTTATGCGTATTTTTAGGTGAACCATGCTAACTTAAATAGCTGGGGTGTGTTTCGCTTGACTGATCCACCAGGTATGCAATCAGTACTCAACTGTAGGAAGACTGGTCTCTTCCACCCCCACGATGAATCAAATGTCTACACAGATGCACTTCGACCTGGGCATGTTTTTGAGGCTGAGGGGCTTGAGTTCGAAGTGGTAGATTTGAGGCCGAACTGATACTCTACTAGAGAAGTTGATGTTCTGATTCGATAGCACAGCGTTGGCGTTTGGACTCGGTAAAGCTAAGATGGCTCGGCGGGATTGAGTATCATCATACTATGAATAGATGAGCTATAATGAGAATTGCGAGTTCCTCCTCAGCCCTGTGTGGCGTAAGAATTTGCTCAAGTCTACAGAGTCGATACAAACTTTGGAGTTTCTATCTCTCATCAAGGTCAAGTCTGTCCTTGTTTTAAATACTATCACTGTTGATTGCTGCTACTAGCTTTGAGGAAAGCTGCACCGAAATCACGGAGCTTGCTAGCCATCCGTGTCTTTGCCAATAACACGGTAACCGAGCTATGATTGCCAAATACTAGTATTGGACAAGTGTCTTTCATAAAATCATCGACGCTGAATGGATGTGATATTATCAACAATTACCGACAGGACCTTTCGTGACGAGCCTCTGAATCCGTATTTACAATATCTTAGTGTATGGAGTTCTAAACACAGAAAAGTCTTACCCGTCATTGACCGTCATGTTTGATTCCATACTTATTTGGGACATGATAGCATGTCTAGGAACATACATACGACGTGATGCTGAACGCTTCGGAGCTTGATGGATTCAAGAATCGAATGATTCTAAAAGAGAGTTCATTACGATTCAAAAGAATCTAAAACCGAATTTTTTTTTCTTGACCTGTGTAGTTGCTGCTAGTGAGGCTATATAATAAAGCTTGAAATTCACTACGGCCGTTTTGAAGTGGTATGCATTTTAGGCCTCCTGTTCGTGGTGGCTCCCTTGGCCCCATTGATAAGCCAATACCTAGCTCTTCAACGGCCTTTAATTCGGCCATCAGTCAGTATTTGGTCCCATGATTTCTTTTCAAATTTGTGGCAGTGGTAGCGCGAGCCGCTAGGGTATACATGTTATTTATCTCACCTGCATAATGCCAAGTTTCGGCTCTTCATATACTCGTATCTTCATCTCGGACATCAAGTATTTCTATCCACTAAAGGCATTTGACTACAGTAATTTAATCTCTGATTGGCTGTGACAAGAGCGGAACTGAAGCTGAGGCCATCTGACTTTCTAACATCTTTGGCTTCAGTTGGTTAATTCCGACCTCAGCCTTATGAAATTAGCTTCATCAAAATCCTCATCCCAACCCTCAAGCAGATGATTAGACATTGAGGGTGTATACCAGGCTTGTTATTGACGTTGGAATACAAGTCCCTTCAACCATGCACCTATTCATTCATCGATGAGATTAGCTATTAGGGGAAAGATAGCGGAGACTAGAAATATCTGCTTGTGTTAAGTTTTGTTCGTCGAGGTATTGCCCGGGGCCCAATCCCTTGTGAACAAGCAACCAACAGCTGTTTGGTGGAGATGCGGGCAAAGCCGACGATGCTAAAACCAGCTATATACATATACCTAGGTAGTTTTGCCTTTCCATCTTAGGCCCTGTATGGAAATCTCTTTCGTACCGCATGAGACACTTAGTGAAGGAAGGTCACAAGAATTTCAGCCGGCCTATATAATGGCGATCATCGTTTGAGCTATTTCTACCTTGCATTATCACGTTCATAATTACAACCAATAAAAATAGGCTATTTTTGTGAAGCAAATCCACGCTACCTCCACGCACGTCAGTCTGAAATCACGTGTTTGCGGTTACCAGTTCCAGTCCATCTTTCTTCATGCTCCCTTTCATTATTCCTTGTATAGAATGTAATAAGACCTTCTCAGATGCAAATCCTGAAGGCATAAAAAAGGCTATGTTTCACAGGTCGTGCTGTACTTCTGTTTGATTTCTAGACGCGCACCAGAAAAGTTGGGATGCAGCCTCGTGGATAATTAGGGGTTCGGATATTTTCTCTGTCTTGGGGATTGAGTAAGATGAGGGACTAAGGTTTCCCAGACATCAATAACCTCAAAGAAGCTCTCATCAATATAGGCGTTCTCTAACCACTTAACTGTTCTGCTCATAAAGGCATAGCATAATAAGGTGTTTATCTTGTGTTTGTTCTCTAAGCACCAAGGTAGCAGATAAAAATTACAGTTCAGTTTATTTTAATAATTAATAATCTTAGCTTTTATAATATCATCCATTGGTATCCCAGCCTGTTGTATAGCTTCGGTCAATCAAGATGATCGAGCCTTATAGCCGGGTTAATATGGAAACCGTCAGAAATAGCATATTGTAACGTACCATCTTGTTGTTATTGCTGAGGGCATATTTGCAAGCATGTTTTGTACAGCCATAACACCGCAGTAAGTCCATAATCCTGGCTGTGTGAATGGCCTTTTAGGCTCTTTGTAAATAAGTTTCCTAATTCGTTTTAAAATGTGTTTCAAAAAATATCCTGCTAATTATCTTAACCTTCGTATTGCCTTTATCCGTTTTTAAGGAAAATTGTACCTTGTAAAAGCTTGAAAGAAGTAGAGGTTCTGGCCGGGAAAAAAAAAAACCAAAAAAAAAAGAATATTTCAGCTTTTGCCCTGTTGATAACACCAGCCAGACGACAAGACGCCCTGTCGACAATCAATCTCTGGTCTCAAAGACTTGAGACTGAACCGAATAACAAATTCGGATAGGATAACCTTCTAACAAGGTCTCTAAGATCAGTGTCAAATGCTTCACGAGTTATAGACGTCTGTAAGATGAACTCTGCTATTGCGACATCCAACGGATATTCCGGATAGACAGACATAGCGGCAAAGCAGCGTATGATTGCACATGAATATTATTTGCTACAATTCTACCGCCAGATTGTTGGTTCCATTTTATGCTAGATTTTGCTTATACTGTGCGTACCTATTTTTATATGGGAGTGGCACTCTAAATTGCAGATATTTTTAGTTTTAAATACTGCTTTTCTTTCTCTAATTTAATTGACTTATCTAATTCTGTGTGACCGGAAGGACCTTGCACACAGCTTTAGGATCGATGATAACCAAGGCCATATAATCACTATAACCAATAATCGCCCCAAAATGATGTTCTGCAAAAAATTCCCAATGGTTTGCGATTGAAAACATTTTAACTCTGTCCGCCATACTTTTACCTTCAAAATTTTTGGAATCAGTCCATTCATTCCTTAATCTATTTTTGAACCTGTTTTTCCATTTCCAATTCCTCCACAACTTCTGATGAGTTGTTAACTGTGGGTCAAAAATTTTAAAGCCTTGGTGGAACTCAAATTTAACTATAATTTCCTTGTCTGTACCCAACGAGTATGTATTACTTTCATCCCAAAGTGCGCACCAGATTCCTGGGTATTTCCCACGGAATATCCAATCATTGGGCATATGGCGCTTAGTGCTAAACTCAGTAACAGGAATAGAACGATTTTCCGGCAGGTTACAAAATCTGTGATAAACGCCAGCGGCATTTAAGGCGCTCAAAATAATCTCTTGTTCCGCCATGAGCTTGAGGATGTACTCAGTAGAAGAGTTGAGATTTGCATTCCATTGTATACGGGTGAACAATTTTTGCGAACTGCATGTATTTTCAAGATGTCACTAAATCTCATCAACTGTGGTTGGCCTGATGATCCTGATCCACCTGGTAGATTGCTTTCGTTAGGCATAATTATACTTGGATGTATTCCTTTCTTAGAAATATAAGGGTATCTAACAGAATAAAAGTTAATAGAAAGATATATGTTCTTTTTTTTTGTTTCTTTTGTAGGTGTTGGTATCACCAAGGTGGTGATCTATTTACAAATAATTAAAAAAGGGGGTGTTCAAACAAATATATTGTAAAATCTACAGCAAGAGAAGTAGGAGGAAGGGCCTTTTAAGGACCCAAGAGGTGCGTTCCAGTGAATTTTAATGACTCACACTTATGGGGTACGTGCCCTTAGCTAGATCCCAAAGAGGGGGCAATAAGTAAAGCTATTCCCACTTATGCCCAAGATTGAATTATACGGCCGAAGTAGACCCATATAACCCATATTATTATACCCACAATAGGAGAGATAATGGGTTATATATAAGAATAACGAAAAGCTGCGCAATAGATACCCACTGGGAATCAGTTGCTTGGACCTATAGGCCGGATGCTAATTTTACAAAATTTTGGTCTATGGATTTCGCATAAATGAATAACTTGGGCCTATAGGTTGGATTTTATTTTTACAAAATTCGGATCTATAGGTCTTTGTGTAAATAGATAACTTGAATCTATTTATTGCTTGCCAATGCATTGAAATCCATATGTGGACCAGAAAAATCAAAAATATTTAAGTTAATTATAATTTGTACTTTTTGAGGGTTTTTTGGTAAGCAATAATAAAACTTACAACTTGTTAAATTCTTATATTGGAGACCCTGGAACCCCTGAAGTGAAGGACCTAAAAGCCCTGTAGCAAGCCCCTGAAATGGGCCTTAGAAAGAGACTTTAGGCAACTGTAATGGCCTAAAGAAATAGGGCCTTAGGCTACAGGATTAGGCTACAAAGATAGCTTGTTGGATTAGGCTACAAGGTCTTGGGAACAGGCTTTTGGACCTGTTGGTTTAAAGGTAAGGGTTTTAGAAAGCATTATAAAAATAGTATTTATCCCACTATAACTTAGCTTTGATCTAATTTGTGAAATATTGATAGGTATCCAGTTTTAGCGTGAGGCCACGGGGCCCCAACGTACCGATCCAAATTTAATATGCCCCAAAAGTTTTAAAAAAATATATAAAAAGCTAGGCCTCAACTTAGCTTAAAAAGATAGATCCAGATTAACTGCTATTAATTTTGTTAGGGAGCCAAGTAAGGCTACCCAACGGGAACAATATAGGCTATGTTTACATATAGCTTTTACTTAGGCCCCGCTATGAAGGGATAAAAGAATTGTATCCGATATTAAAGCTTTACTCATAATATGAACGTTCAGGCACAGCCTGAGCCCCTATTATGGGTCTAACCCATCACAGTTTTATTTTTATTTTATCCGATATTATTATTATTATTTTATTTTTTTAATTTAACAAAAATTGGTTTTGTCCGCTCAAGACGGGACGAACGGCCAGTCTAATAGTTATACAACCCGAGGATTATCGTCAAGCGACTAAGTCCTGATTTCCACGATCTGAATCTTAGCTACCATTTTTTTCGAAAGCCGATATCTCTCTGATATAACCACAGCCAAGGTAAGAATAACTCCCAGGGCTCCCAACCCAATACCGAGATAAAACGCTCCTCTGTACCCTCGCAGAATGTTTCGATTCCCGTCATTTATTTCTGATTCAACGGTGGCAGCGAGTCCGAGGCCAATTGAAATGCTGTAATTTATGATGGTATTCACGATGGAAGCTGCGGCGCCTTGGTGCTCATCGGGCATTGAATCGGACAGAACGACCGTACTCGAAGGGAAAGCCGCATCCTACAAACATCAGTCGATGGTACGAGGCATACTTCTAGGATGGAATTACCACTCCCCATGGGACCAGAGCAATAGACAGAAACGTTCGACACCAGTATGTTTCATCCACAGGTGCGGTTCCTACAAAGAGAATACCAACTGTGAAGGCGATCATTGCGTAGAGTAACACCAAGTTTGAGCCTAGCCTCTCAAGCAGAAATCCAGTAACAACGGCCGCCGCAAACCCGAAAACCACGATAGGCAAGAATTGTGCACTGGCAGACAGTGGTGAGGATCCGCGAATAACTTCAATGAAGTTAAACGTGTATAATTCCCAAATTCCAAATGATGCGAATCCGGCTGACACGATGCCAAGAGTTATTACCACTTCCCCTGTAAGTGATCTCATATACACAAGTGGATATGGAGTTTTTAATTCATATAAGAAGAATAATATTAGTAGGAGGAGTCCGCAGGCGAGCGAAATGTAGGTGTATGGCTGATACCAGCCAACTATGGGGGCTTGATTCCACGCAAAATTGACCAGGACAAGGCCTGCGACACCCATCACACTGCCTACTAAATCCAGCTTTTCTTTCTTTATCTTTTTCATTCTCGTTGCTGGAAGTATTGGGATATATAAATGCGTCAGAAATCCCAGAATTCCAGATACACCAGCTGTCGCCCAGAAAGACCACCGCCACGAAGAAAGCTGGGCAAAAAGACTAGCAAACAGGGCGCCAAACACAAAACCCGCAGGTGCCATTGAACCGAAGATCCCAAAAACAATGTTCTTTTTGCGTCCTGGAGGATAAATGCGACCCAGGATTGCAATTGCATTGGGAATCAGGAGCGCTGGCCCGATACCTTGAAAGGCCCGGCATATGTTGAAAAGGGTTTGACCGGAATCACTATCAATGATTAGGTTAGTTGCTAAATTTCATTTCATTCTTCTGTCCCTAGTGAATAGCCGAGAAGACGCTATATTGAATCATCTGGAAGCTTGTTGAAGAGTAAAACTCCACCTTGCACAACATAATACTATATTATGCTGCGAGGGGGGTGAAGCAGAAACGGTAGGGTGGTATGTGGTGTTCGGGGTCATTGACTCTTATCGTTAGAGGCTTCTCAATAACCGCGACCTCTCCTTTGATATCCCAATCACTTGAATGACAGACTGCTAAATTAAGATAGAGAACACTTACATGCTGAACCCGGTGACGAAACTCCAAACGGAAAGCCAGACCCAACCGAAAATTAGAATATTTTTATGTCCATACACATCACCCCATCTTCCTGCAATAAGGATGAAGGTGCCGACAGTCAAACTGTATGAGGCCGCAAACCAACTCACCTTCTCTGGGTTTGCTGTCCCCAGGCTCTCTCCGATGATACGTAATGGTGCTATCACTTGTCCTAAGCATGCCTCTTGCATTGCTTGTGTCAGAGAGAGGACGGTGATCATCAATACCTCGCAAGTGCGCGAGAGTTCAACTTTCATTGTGGGCGGATCTTCAGCCATTTTGAGAGTATTGCTTCCCTTGATGTTGTTTGTAGAACCGAAGGTTGTCTAACGGTTACTACTTAGGTACCATATCACGTATCTCTGTAAGTTGATAATGAAATGAAACCTTATCAATATGCGCTATATTTGTAATACGTCAGGGATTAACGAATTGAGAGGTAAATAAGGCAGGTCAAATCAGTCATAGATATAAAATCTTACCGTACGCTTCGTAGCTGATCTACAAAGCTATTGGAGACTCGAGGAGCATAATTAAATTTCACTTTTACTAACACTGGGACAGCACTTTTTAATTTAAAGACTTACATTAATCGGCTGTGACGTGTTTAACATCACGAACCATCTTCAGACCCATTTGGGCTTTGAGTTATATCATGTTGCACCCAAACATTGGGCTCTTGATACATACCCTTTCCCTCTTTGAAGTAGTATCTTACGGGGACTAAACCTCCAGAGATAATAATACTGACGTAGAATCTCCCATCAATATCTATTCTTTCCCCACCACTTCCAATAATCTTTGCAGACTCATCCTCAAAGTCAATACCGGTCCATTCTGTCCATTCAACCCCTGTTGCCTCGAGAAGCATGCTGCGATTTGCGATCTTCAAAACCTTTCCTCCTAATCTCAGATGCTTTCGAAGCCATGGGTCATACAGATTCTTCTCATTTTCTCCTGTCCACTTGATATATTCAGAGATAGAAGTTGTTGGGTGTTGACTTTTCCACGTGGGTCGGACCTGATTAAGATGTCAGTAACGATCAAGGATTCAATGGTTCGAGATGATTCTTACCGGAATGACTAATGCTTCGAGATTGGCATCGGTTGCTGCATCCTTCATTGCTTGAATCAGTATCTCAGCAACTCCTTTGCCACGAAATACGGGATCTACCATGACAGACAGACCAGAAAGAGCATTCGGCCTTAACAGGTTTGAAGAAGACTTTCTGTCACGGCGGAGATCCTTCGCAAGTTTGACTCCGTTGGTAATGACGGCATCCCACCCATTTTCCGGGAGACTTGCCGCTGGGTTAGCACCCCTAAGGCCTGGCCAATAGAATGGAATGGACTTTGCCACCCCAATCACCTTTAATTCTCTTCCTTCGCTATGCTCGTTATCTGTATTTTCCAATTCGTTGATGGCGATGAGATATTGGAAACGAGCAAGCTCAGGTATCCGTGTAAGCTCTTTCTCGTATTTAATTACCGTGGGTACTTGATCAAGAAACTTCGGCCAGATGTTATAGAGTGGATGTTTGGGATTTGCTAAGTGGTCGAGTAGGTTGGGTCGTTCTTGAGCAGTATACAGTTGATACTGATGGCTCCCATTGTCAACCATCATCTTCGTTATGCTGTAGTTTGAACTGAAAACAAAACTGCTTTTTCAGAAAATTGGTGTGAAGTGTTGGAACTTGAAAGACACAAAGGTGAAAAGAAAGAAAGTCATATGTATCATATTCACTTTAGCACATATGGACTGAGTTTTGATAGCTCTCAATGGAACAGGTCCATATTTATGAGAATATCTGGGACTCAACCTGCACCTTATACTGATATGAAAGTAGACATCTTTGGCGTGAGGTTCCACAGGGAAACTAATGCAGCCACATCGCAAGATTAATGTAGAGTACAAGCTGCAATGTTATGCCTTAGCTGCAGTAAATTTGGAGTAGGCAACACCTCCTGAGAGCTGAATATATACTTTGAACGACATTTCAGTCAATTGAAGTTACACTTGTACATCTTCATAGTTATGAACGCCAGGACCTTTGAAGCAACTTCCTGCTAGGATGAAGGGCAGTCAAAAGCTAACTAAAAAGCCTCTTGATTATACTCAAAAAACACCGGAGAGAACAACCCATAAGATGATCGAAACAATATCAATATCAGCTGCTCTTTCCGTGTCCATCCTCACGGTTTGTTCTTACTTCATAATTTATCCCATCTTTTTCTCTCCCCTTTCTCAAATCCCCTCCGCACATCCTGTCGCAAGGATCTCATCATTTTGGATACTTTGGATAAGATGGAAAGAGATCGACTGCAAAGTTGTACATGCTGCCCATGAAAAGCATGGTCCCATTATCCGCCTTTCGCCAACTGAGCTGAGTATAAATTGCGTCGAAGGAGGGATCAAAACCATATACTCAAAGGGTTTCGAGAAACATAGTTCCTATTCGGTTTTCACCAATTATGGGTATGTATCAGCATAAAGATCATCTCCAAGGAGTCTAATATGCATTAATAGCGTCCCGAACATGTTTTCTACTATACTTAACAAACCCCATTCTATTCTTAGGCGCAAAATTGCCCCGATTTATTCCAAAGTATCACTATTGTCCTCGACATATCTGGCACGGATCCATACTGAGACGATTCAAACCCGCCTCATGCCTATTCTCCGGAATGCGGCTTCGTCGGGTTCTCCGGTCAACGTTGTTGATCTCGCATTTGGACTACCAATGGATATCATGTCAGCATATCTCGTTGGTATTCCAAGCAGTACAGAGTTTACCATGGATACCACTGCACTGAAAGCATGGATGGAAACCTACGAGGCATCGGTAAAGGGCTTGTTTTGGGAGCAAGAATTTCCAAATTTTACGCAGTTCCTTTCTCTCACCGGCTTAAATCTCATTACCTCTAAATCAAACCTAGCAAGGGCAAAAATCGAAAAGTGGTTCTTATCCATGATTTCCTCCCTCGAAACACGCATCGAAAAAGGTCTCGCCGAACCCCCAGAAGGTGCCATCTACCGTTCTCTTCTCTCACAAAAAGAACCCTCAAACCCCCAAGCACGTCTAGAAGTGGCCTCCGAACTTCTCGATCACCTTTTGGCAGCACAACACACAACCGCACGCACAATAACCTACCTAATATCCGAGCTCTCCGTAAACCCCGATATCCAAGCATCGTTATGTGCCGAACTGTCAACCCTCCGTTCACCAACCACAGCATACGCTCTGGACAAATTACCGCTCCTACAGGCCTGCATTCTCGAAACGTTGCGTCTGCATCCCAGTTCAGCCGGGGCCGAACCACGTGTTACACCACATGGCGGCACTGTTTTAGCAGGTTTTTATGTTCCTGGAGGCATACGTGTCAGTGCGCAGAGTTACTCGCTGCATAAAGTAGAAACGTTATTTCCCTATGCAGAGCGCTGGATCCCGGAGCGTTGGATGCGGTGCCAGGTTGAGCAGAAGGGGATGGAAGAGGCGTTTTGGGCGTTCGGGAGTGGGGCTAGGAGATGTGTAGGGAGGAGCTTTGCGATCATGGCGTTGAAGGCGTTGGTTTATGGAATATATGGGGGGGGGTGGAGGATTTGTTACTAGTATTGAAGGAGAGGTTGTGAGGCAGGGGAATGGAGGGGATCCCGAGGGTGCGGTTTGGGTGCGGTTTGAACAACGGGAAGAATGAGAGGAAGTATAGATGCTAAAAATTGAGCTGCATATATATTTGAAAAACGAGCCAGAAAAGCTGGATTTAACCAGGCAAATTTTATTAAACTCACATTAACACAATGAAGTAAAACGGCACTGCCCATACTTCCTTCAATAACATCGATCATTAAGTCGTCTTCTAACATACTTGTCAGCGAGGAAGGTCAAATAACCAATCGTAGACGGTTTTAACAACGTTTGATTCCTAGAGTCCTGATGCTTTGAAACACCGCCGACGAATGGCAATCGATGGTATCAATTCCAGAAGTATTCTGTCAGAAAATTAAAGAACCACTAAGGAAGGATCTGTATTGAATGTGACAGTATATTTTTAGTAACTTAAAAAGTTGTCTGAATCCAAGACCTGTCATTTTTGTGTAGTATTAATGGCATACAGTTCTTTCTCGATAAAGATATCGTCTTCTTTGAGTTTGTGAATACAGCAGAGATTCATGGTCGCCTTTTCTCGTTTCCCTTTGGTCATATGTCATAAGTTATCTAGACTACTTATAGAGATAGAAACTTCTAGACAATAGGAGCCCGGAAGGAATAAGCTGAACCGCTAATGGGATGAACCTCTAAAAATCACCTAAGAATCACGTACATTGATATAGAATCCAATGAGTCCAATTCGTGGGCCAGATACAAATATGCAGACCAAACACCAACAAACCATCGGTTGTAAAATTCTTGAAATATGAACAATATGCCCCTCCAATGCCCCATCGGGCCAACACGCTCCTAGCATATATTAAGGCCAGATCCCTCTAGTTAGTAGTACAAATTATGAACCAGAATCAAGTACAAAATTTGCGCCAAAGATAAGGAGTTGTTAGGGTCTTAAGAGAAAACGCAACACAGTAAACAAATATTGCGTCGTAGAGGCCCCAGCTTGGTGGCACGACACAATATTTGGATCTAGAAGGCTAATACTTGATATAAAGAGGCTTTTCATAATAGAATCCTGAATTTGAAAGAAGGTAGTGCACGAATCGTTCCGATGAATGGACTGTCATATCCGATCATTATCGCTGCAGATCCAGCGACTGCAGTACCGCAAATGTTAATGTAGCACGATCTCCGATTTGGCAAGGAGACCCTGGTGACCTATTTGGAGAAATTAATGGCGAGGCGATTTGCAGAAGGGTGTCCAGGTCCATAGAAAGGGATTTTGATAGGCGGAGATCTAGGCTTGATTTTCACGATCCCCTCGATGACAGGCGCATTCTCCATCGATACACCGGGGGAGCCATTGTATTTTCTGGCGCACGCTGGATTTCAAACTCCAACATCGACATTCCACGGTACTTTCCGTGACCGGGCGTCGGAAAGATAACTCCAGTGACGCAAACATCCTCGTCGAGATTTGTGTCATACCTGCATGTTTTCAATCGGCTCTGATCATGGGAGGAGAGCATAGTACTTTTAGGATTGTACAGCGGCTGCACAGTTATCTCACGTTCAAGAAAGGAAACGTGAAAGTACAGCCCATGCTTAGTCAATCATAATCGAAGCGAGAATTAGAAATAGGGGGCTATGTCCGCTTCCAGAACTTGCGGCTACATCCTTAAGCTGCTTGTAGTACTCTATATCTTCCTATAGTGGATGCATATGTTAAGCAGGATATTTGTTATACAGTGCAGTATAAGTCAGAGCAAATAACAGTGGACCGCTGTATTTGAGCAGGCTTAGTGCTAGAAGCCACGGTACATCTAGCGAACAACCCCTAAATCTGACACGATATTGACCAGGACATGCTGAAACGCAACGGATCTGATCAAAACTTTGGAAATAATAGGAACCAGTGCAGAAATAAAGCACAAAAGTTTATGCTAAGCTAGTGAATAGTTAATTAGAACCATTCAAGTCTCTTTACAAACGCTACTTCTATAAGTGGTTCTGAGGAAACCCCTGAATCTACATTTCGTTAGCTCCGTTAACCTAATCGGGACAAACTTTCTTCATCTGTTTCCTTTCATCTTTCTACATTATCTGTTATCTGCACTCCTAGAAGGGACTGCAAAATATAAAGCCATGGTTTTCATGATAAGAATAGGGAGAAGATAATAAAGCCCCTACCATTCCTTGACTAGCAGTCCGGGTTCATCGGTGTTTACAACATTTGAAGAGATCTCATAGGAAATAATACCAAGGTCAAGATTGGAAGGTTCAGTATAAGAAAAATTATAGATCCAGTATATCAAACTACTAGGACTCACCATGACTAAACTGTTTTTGCAATTACTCCCTGCTTACCTTTTCTGCAATATCTGTAGAGTAGTTTCTCTCATATATTATTGACGAAATAATGATCAATCACTGAAATATTGGAACTAAACAATTTGCACCGAAAACGAATACTTCAACAATAGCCTTTGACACCCCTAGCTGCACTGGGGGATAATATGCCACCATGCCTCTATTATCACTACATATGGACCTAGAGGGTACCAGAAACCGGATCTAATGGTTCTTTCATAGCGGGAGGTCACGGAAAAAATAATCTTAGGTTCCTACTATCAGATTCTTGACCAATAAAGTTGTACTTGGTAATAGAATGGTGTGAACTACCTTTACCAAAACCAGGCGGTATTCCTATCCTTTACTCTAGGACCCTAGACAAATTTATTATCTTTTACCCCATGACCTCATCGTTATTTACTTAACGGAAGAGAATATAAATTTATAATTACTACCTACAAATAAAAAAAAAAATTTATATTAAAAATTTATTCTAATATATTAAAAAGCAAAAATTGCTTAAGTTTTCAAATAATACATCAACCGGGCGATGTAGACCAGACTATCCCCACCCTTTCGCATCATCTCTCTACCAACCTCCCTTCAACCTCAGCCTCCTTTCAACCCTAACCTCCCTTCGACCTCAACCTTGGACTCAACAATAATATGGATTCTCAAAGGATGTTATTGGAAAGCGTCGAGCAACTTCGCAATAGCACAGATGGAAAACCATCGCTATTCACAAAAGCAAATGAACCGTGGCTCAATCTCATGTTACCAACTGTGGTGTCAAGTGCGCTGACCCAGAAATACCGCCCGAAACGTCGGGTTGTAAACAGAAATACTATGTTGGATGATCTCGAAGTTCTCTTCATGGAACCGTATTCTATCAACCCTCCTCCGACTTCAGAGCCAGGCCAGTGCAGCACTTTCCTGGAGGATCCTCACATGTACCTCGGACTGAAGATGCGGCAGAATTCAATTTTCGCACCTCCATTCGTGGACTCGAAGGACAAGTGCGTGACGCCAATTGGAGTCCTCTCAAGGCTCACCACATCCATCATATCGGACTCCATTCGCATCAATTTTGACTATGTATCTCTGCATGAACGATGCACTTTATTCCTACGTGCCCTGGCTGTCGACTTCGAAGCCGAGATGGCCATTTTTGACGCCTTTATGCACCAGAACAAAGAGTTGGCCGACTCGGAGGGGCGGTTCAGAACTGTCATGATGAGTATTTTCTATGTGGCTGATGAAGCACATGCGCGCGGAGACTTCGCAAAGGAAGACGCGATCTATACGCGGATTAAGAAGATTATGGTGCCTTTTTGTTGGTATGACCAAGGTGGTGATGGTAATGATCTAGATCATAAGGGTACAAAGCATTATATTGGTAAAGTCTAGGGCTAGACGAGAGGTGGGGGGAGGACCCCTTATATACCCAAGGTGTGCCTCCTAATGAATCCTAATGATCTACAGCTAGCCCATATGAATCACACTGATTCGGTTATGGAGCCTAAAGGGGCAATAAGTGAAGTCATTCCCACTTATGCCTCGAGAAGGACCCATAGTACTCCCATGACCGAAGTGGCCCCATATGACTCATAATATTGTACCTACACTCTTATTGAAGATCGAGACGCCGCAGAAGCGGTTGAAGTTTGGAATTTGCTCAGTAAGGAAACGTTGTTAGAGTTTACGAGATTCTTGAGCATGTTGAGTATTTGACTGATGGGTGGAATATCTCAATTGCGAGGATATCTTGGATGTGTATTAGGACTGATATTGATGTAGTAAAGTCTAGCCTCAAGGACATCTTTTGTATGTAGACATGAGTGAATGGCCGTTGTCAAAAACCTTCTCGTGTCAATAGCGTGATATATTTTGTAAAGAAGCATATTAGAAGTTAAAATAGCCGCTTCTTTCGGCGCGACTAGGAACCCTCCATCAAAGAGCTACTCCAACCCATAGGGGAACACCATTGATCCCATCCCCAGTTTAAATCCATCTACACCCTACCCTCGAAATCGCTACCACTCAAACTATCAAATGGAATCAATCTAATACATTGTATCATGTCTGTGAATTGAGAAAGCTATAGGAGGGGTTTACATATACAAGGAAAGTGCTAGGCCGAAGATTCCTTCCCTGACACAAACGATCTAGAACATCTCTAGCAACAAAAATGAACTACATTTCCCCACCTACCTAGGAGCCTTCATTAGAAATCCCATCGCTAATTTTCGCACCGGCGCATGAAGACTTTCATGACCGAGAGCAGCTGGGCTCCACAGCAGGCTATGATCCAGCTAGTTGTTTATTCTGGGATAATGTCCCAATTTAGTCCTTACGGAATGAGTGGTTGAGAATAACCCTGGGTGAAACTGTCTAAAGGAAAGGAAAAATAATAAAAAATAAAAGATAAGGATTATAGAGCATAAGTCGCCGTCGTTATACGCTCGAGCACGAGATATAGGAGATAGGAAATGAGTGTTAATTGGAGAGGATTCTGAAAACGTAGAAGATGAGGACCGGGACTACGAGGATCCAAGATAGGAGACTTCGTTGTAGGGTGTAAGGGTCTGAGTAGGAGGGGCCTTGGTGTTAGCTTATTTAGTTCCTTGGTGTGGTTGGGGGGTTAGTTGGGGAAGTTGGGAGGGGAGAGAGGAGAGGGGAGCTTACCGGCGTAGGAAGAGAAGGAGGGAGAGGAAGACATTTCTTGCTTTTTGGTTGACGAAATAAAGGTCTGAGGGGGCAGATAGGGGAGCAGTGAGTTAGATGGGAAACGAGCTCGATATGGGTATGAGTATGCGTATGAGGAATTAAGTTTTTCTTGGAAGTAAGACTGGATGCCAAGACGTTTAAGTAGAGATCTAGTGATTATATTTATCTTCCTGTCTTTTCGGGATAGTAATCGGGGTCTGGAAATATGGTCGCGCTTACAGGAGGCCGGGTCGGCCTCCTGAGAATGAACTCTGGCCTTTTTGATGGCCTTTTTCACAATCTCATTTGAGAACTTGAGACTCGCTTGGAATATGAATGAGGTGATTGTATATATATGATATAAGAAGCTGAAAAGAGGCTTTGGCTATGAGCGCGATTACTCGCGAACGAAGAGAGATTAGAGCAGGTTTGGGACTGTTATTGTCACCGAGGGATGTAAGGATATGTATGAGATACCGGTATGATCTCGCATGTACATCATCGACTCTAAATCGTCCAAATAAGCATATACTAGATAGAGATGCAGTTGAAATGAGATGATTGGAGATATTTCTGAGACTCGGGTCCATAGATAGGTCCGCGACTAAAGGCCATAATTAGATATCACGTGCGAAGAGGCCGCGACCAGGCCATGTCTGATGTCAATACCCGAAATGACTTCCCAATGCTAGGAGTCATACAGATGAATATAGAGCGGGTTCTCTATTATATTGTCAAATCGATTTGAGATATGCCATTGGCATTGCGAACAGTCGCTAACACAAGCTACCGATGAGGTTGAATAGACATCAAAAGGGGTCGCAAGGGCATTGTATTATCCCTTATTTTCGTCAATAAGTCCCCGAAGCACCTCTGCAGCTTTCTGTGCATCAACTCGACCTTCCTCGGCTTTTCGCATCATCTGCCCAACCAAGAAATTAATCTTCCCTGCTTGTCCCGCGAGGATCTGTTCAACGATCTTCGAATCCTCATCTAGAACACTCTGTCCCAGCTCCTCATATTCTGCAGCAGATAAAGGATTAAACCACAAGCCTCCATCATTGATCATAGTCTTAATATCCTTCTCAATACCAGCTTTCTCATTCTCAAATAAAGAGGCAAGCAATCGCTTCGCTGACCTGCCAGTGATTTTCTCTCCATCGAGATAATGAATTAGATCAGCCAGCTTCTGAGAAGGGATAACACAACCACCATCGATGGTAATTTCTAGAGCATTTTCCTCTTCTGTGGCATCTGATATTAAACCACCCATTTCATGCAAAACCCAATTACCAGCAATCTTGCCTAGTTTTGCTAGCTTATCTTCTGGTTGTAATACGCAGAGTTGATCCACCACATTCCGATAGTATTCGACTCGTCCACCTTCGTTCATAGAGACCAGGGACATGGCATCTTTTGTTGTCAGGCCATATACGTCTACCAAAATTTGAATCTCTTCATCCGGCAATATACCGAGTGAGCTTTCGAGATGATTAAGTAAATCATCGCCGATGATAATTGGTCCAATATCTGGATCTGGCATGTACCTATAATCCACTTCTCCCTCTTTGTCTCTCAGCCTTTTGGTTTCTGAACTTCCAATTGTCCAACCACGAGTCTCCCCTTCAACTGCTCCACCAGCTTCGAGCAACTCAATCTGCCTGTCACGCTCGGCAACAATTGCATCTTCAACTGCTTTGAAGCTACTCAAATTCTTGATTTCGGTCCGTTGTCCAAGTCCTTTCACACCTGCATATTCATGCCCTGTTCCTTCCTCATGACTATCTCTCCGCCGTACAGAAACATTGACATCCGCGCGTAACCCACCAGATTGCATACCTAACACGCATGCGTTTACTGTATTCAGTAGAATCTGTACTTTGCGGACCAATGCAGCTGCTGTACTCGGATAGTGGATCTCTGGAAGGGTAATGATCTCAATTAATGGTAGTCCGACACGGTTAAAATCCAGCAGATGTATATCTCCAGGTTGTGAAATCGTCTTCGCTGTGTCCTGTTCCATTTGTACCTGCTTGATGCCAATCCGTATCTGATCCCCGTCTTCTTTAGCGATTCCATCATGAGCATAGAGAGTAATGTGTCCGTCCTTCGCAAGAGGTTCATAGTACTGTGTGATCTGGTATCCGGCAGGTTGGTCCCAATGAAAATAATGCTTCCTATCGAACCGACTTATCTTTTGTATCTGACAATTCAATGCCAAGGCGGCTCGAATGGCAGGTATTAGTGTCTCTTTCTGGAAAATCGGTTGTGAGCCGGGCATTGCAACATCGAACAATGCAACGTGTGTATTGGGCTCATCGTTGATCGTGGATGCTGCTCCCGAGAACAGTTTTCGTTCTGTATTCAGCTGAGCATGTATCTCAATGCCAACTGTCAATTCCCATTCATCCAATTTCCCAATTTTCGCCTTCGAATTTTGGACCGAACCCTCGGCTCTTCGCTTCTTGGCTTCATTCTTCAATTGCTTGCGAAACGGGGTCGTGGAATCGGGGACTGCAGGATCTGTACTAGTGTGCAAAGTTCGAGTTGCGTAGTATCTTGCTTTCTGCAGCCGGGTTGATAATTGCGGATTGCCCCTCCAAACGCACCCTCTTGTCGGCAGATGGCCCCTAAACAAGTATTTGCGGAGAACAGATCGACCAATGCGTGCCATTGGTGAAAAGAAGGTTCGTGGGGTAGGCTTATTGGATTGGACGCCGGCGGACTCGAGCCCGAAATTATATGTCGAGCAGAGGCAAGAAATTGCTACTCGGGAATATGCATGTAATAATAAAATTACAAGCTCTTTCGCCCGATTAGAGAGGGATCCAGTGCCTAGAGTGCTATGTCGCATGAATTAAGAGCGTCACACATTGTATTGATTTTCGCGATTGGCATGTGTTGCTCTTGTATTGGTCGTCGACGGGGGCGACCTGACCGTGGGTTCTCAAGTAGAAAGGCAGCACGTCGCCCTGATTCTTGGACCGCACTTCTCTTGGAGTCGACGGTGAGTAACACCGTGTTGTCGTGAAGAATTGTTGGAGTTTATGTTTTGTTCTGTTCTGTTCTGCTCTGCTCTGCTGTGCTCTGTTTATACCATGTCGTTTGGTGGTTTGGTTTACCACACGAGAAACCCACCCCGGCTTTCCTACACGGTGTTCGGGCCGCACCTCTGGAATTGCTACAAGGGGCCCCTGGCTCAGCTCATCAGCCCAATCTTCACCAACTTAAAATAACTGAAACGCGATCCGCAACTGGCACGTCACGAGAAAAGGGGGGAGGGGCTATTAGAAGTGCTTACTTATACCCTCCTTTAAATATGTTCGTCGCCGTCAATTATAATGTCTTCAATCTTCCATCATGCACGTCGGGAATTAATCGCCTGACTTATAGAACCCCATCACACCGCCAGAGTGCCCCATCGACTAAGGTATGCCCTACAAGATATGCAGGATAGAGCTTATATGCCGAGCATAACTGTTCTCTTTGCAGATAGTCGCGGCTGACCAGAGGCGTAGAATCCTATTTAAGATGTCCTCCAAATATACTGCTCCCACTATTGAAGCTATCCTCGAAGATTCCGAGGATGAAGCAAGGGATGAAATAAGGGGTACCGAGGAGCGCGAAAACCAGGCCTCATATCCCCATCAACCCTCTCATGAACCCGCCATGTCTCCAGTCAAGGCAAACTCGGGCAGAGAGAGGGAAAGAGAGAGATCCAGGAGAAGCCACAAGTCATCATCGACTGGTAGCAAGCATGTCTCGAAGAACAAGGCAAGGACAACTAGTTCGAAGCGAGCGACTCGTGAGAATGATATCGATGGCACGCATACCCGTCATCGGCGTAGCCACTGCTCTCGAAGTGCCAGTGCGAGTTCTACTTCCTCCTCAGATGAAGAAGAAGCTCAAAATCACCGAGTAATCTTAGCTGCTACCCGATCGAGGCTCACTTCACCGTCGATGGTTTCCAATTTAACCTCCCTGACAACTTCTACCAACAAGTCTAGTAGCTCTAGTGGAAGCAATTCTACTGTGACACAAGCTTCTCTCACTAAACGTTCAAATTCTGGCAAACGGTCCGAGTCAACAGAAGTTCCGTTATCGCCAGCTGTCCCTGATCCTCCTGATGTTTTTGCCTTCCTCGAGAACGAGGGGGCAGTCGAAACTTTGAATGGACACGACGGTGAGAATGAGCACGAACAGCATGAGAATGCACCGAGATGGCTGCCTGAACCCGCTCAAAATGATTATCCAAGGTCATCTCTCCCAACACACCTCACTACCACCCATACTAGTGGATCATCAGCCTCTAGTAGTTTTCACGGTGATGATTTCTCGGAACCTCCTGCAGATAATGACACCGATAGAAGCACGAGTCCCGAGAGAAGTGTCAGGGGACATGAAGACGAGAAAGAGCCAACTGCACCGGCCGATCGAGCTTCAGCCAAGATCGCAGCACAAATGGCAGCTGCACAGCAAAGACAAAACATGTTTGGAGCAGCCCCATCATTTGGAACTCCACAAATGCCCCGTGGAAATGATCCCTATCCTAACGTACCGCCCACCACCTTACATCCTCGTCATGTATATCAAATGAAACCACAGATTGTCCAACGACCAGAAAAATTACCCGTTACTGGATATGAACTCTTAGCTTCCAGACTATCAACACATTCGAGTAACGGAAGTGATGGGTCTACGATCAAACCCATGTATCGAAAATTCGAAGCTCTCAACCACAGACTTCTACTCCACCTCCAAGATGAAATCAGCGAGTTAGAAGAACAGTTGCGTCGTTTGGATAGCGCAGATACACAATCCAGGAGAATGGACAGGCACATAGTACCTGCTTCGAGGAGGGCAGCAGCTCAAGCTGGAGGTGAATTACAATGGCTTAAGACTGATACTCTCGGAAGAATAGGCTATAAGCTAGCACAGTATAGTATGTCTTTCCCCTTCCGTCCGTTACCAAAATTAATAAAGTATAGATCAAGCACTAGCTTCATTCCATTCTACGCAAAGCCTTTCAGCACCAGCACCAACAGACATCACCCACTACCGCGAATATCTTAGCTCAGAACATCCAATTGCTGAAGCCGAGACCCGTTTCCTGGATCCAGCGGACGATCTTGTCTCCGTCTTCTCCGACAATGTACCTTCAATCCCCTCTATTCCCTCAACACCCTCAACTCACTCCAAAGAGACATCCGCAGAATCCACAACGTCTACCACATCTTCGTTTGACATCCAAAACCACCTTCAAGGCCTAGCGGCCGCTATTGCAGTGGCGGTCTTGATCCCAATTTTGACATTTAATGTCATTCCCGGTTTCCTTGGCCGAATGACAGTTGTTTGTTTGGTGGCTGGGGGTGTGGTGGGTGCTTTGATGCAGAGTGGGGTGGTGGGACCGGGGGTTATAGGGAGGGAAGGAGCTATTTGTGGGGGCATCTATGTGGGTGTTATGACGATTATTGCTGGCATTGTGGCTTGACATAGGGTAGAATTGTGGAAGTCTTGGGTAAAAGGAGGTTTATTTGGATAGGGAATAGGGAATGGTCGGGTGGCGTAGGCAGGCGCTAAATACGATACCCTTTGATTTTACAGATGTTAAATTCATAGTTTAATTACCCTATTCGAACCCCAAAAAAAATTCTAGATAATTATAGGTCTAAACTTTGACCGCCACAATATGTGTCTGTATAACCTCTTTATCCCCAACATAACTCTTATTTATCCTTGCAGAGAAACAATCTGACGGCTGTCAAATTAAGTAAAAAAACCACGCAGAGAAAGAAAAGAACAGGCTCTAAGTTAAGTGGAGATTCTAAAACTCCCTCAAACTATAAAGGAGTAGGGTATCGTATCACATAAACAAACTCTACAAACCACTAATTACACCACCTCTTTAACCACCAAAGATTTCTCATGCCTTACTCCCCATTCCTTCCATTCCTTCCTCAGCGCAAACGCAACTTCCACCGCAATCAGAATAATAATAATCCATTCCAGATGGACACCATGTTTCTCGCTCAACGTCTGTCGTAGTATACTCGCAATTTCTTGCGCATAATCCATCTTCTGATTAAGAGTCTTGATCCGGACCCCCACATCGAGAGTCTTCCCTACTTGGTCGTAATATCCTTCTAATCCCAATTCATGTCTGCTGTCCCAGAAGAGATCTGGCAGCGAGTCGGTTAATTCGGAATAGTGGTTTAGCTGTGCTCGCAGTTCAAGTAACTCGCCGGTCTTTTGTAGGATGAAGCGTCGGTCGAAGGGTAAACGAGACCCGCGTGATAATAGGGTGGGGATTGTTCTTGTGGATTCGAAGTATTTGCTCAGCATCGTCTCTAACACAGCTAGTTTAGTGGAGCGCGCGAGCCCGGAAGAGAATGCTATCTTAGCAAACGTTGCATCAACACTACTAGAGAGATTAATTTAGTAAGAACTGAGGGAAATATTCTAACCTCGATTGTTCGGCCTTTTGTGGGTCCGGTTTTGTACCCAAGATTATAACATCTCCTTTCACGGTGCTCGTATCTCGTTTCGAGTCGACCTCATATTCCAAGGTCTCGGTTTCCATCTGGTCCATATGCGGATTTATAGAAGCCGGCAATAAGCTTTTCGTGGCCAAATCCGAAGCCACATCCTCCGGCAGCGACCATGTCACCAATGTACCTGAAGGAAACACGAATATATCTCCATTATTAACACCGCGGGTATGTATGACCTGATCTGAATCAAAGCCCGTCCCATCTGGGTCAATGGGAAATCCATGAGCCCGTAAAATCCGAATCACGGAGTCCATATCAAATTGATCGGCCACAGATATAGCAGTCACTCTATTGATGCCCTCGCCATTCCCAGCTTCATCTCGTGGCCGTGCTACAATATCTCTAGATCTTTGTGCCTCGACTGCTACTCTTCGGAGTGAAGTTTTCCCAGCTGGTAATCTAGCTTTTCTCTTTTGTGCCTGAATCACCTCTGATTGAACGCCTCCATTTGCGTCTTTATTTGAGACATTGGAGTCCTGTCGGAAAGAGGCACTCGACGAGAAGTTTTGAATGCTTGAAGCCAACTTAATAATAGGGGCTCTACATGATTGTAGACTGCTATTATGGATTATTCGACGGGACGCAAATAATGAAATATTTAAACAAAAACTCTGCATTGCGAGGCTTGGGCATATATAATTTGAATGTATGAGAATTCTGGAGGTATCTGTCAAGTTTACAAATTAATTCGTCAAAACATGCCAAGGCGTAGAAGAGCTCAGCCCTGCTTAGTCAGGTACGAGAGCTCCAAAGTCGACGTCGCATTTGGAGCTACCCTTGTCAACAACAACAAATGTGACCGTGAATGTGTGCCGCTATGGCTGAAGAGTCCGAGGAACTGGGCGACACGAAAACCCCAGATGACAATGAACTAGTTCCTGCCGAAAGTAGCACAGCGGATGACGATGCAGAGTCTGAAGTGGAGGAAGAAGAAGAAGAAGAGGAAGAAGAGGAACCCAAGCTAAAGTATGCTCGAATGACAAGCCATCTAGGACCATTGTACAGAAATGGGGATGCCACTAGTGCTTTTCTGGTCGCTGGGGACAAATTGGTAAGTTGAGCAAGACCAATGCATGAACTCAGGTCTAAATAACGAATAGATCGTTGGCACACATAGTGGAAATATTGTAAGTCTAATTTATTACTCTGGATTAGTCATTAGTCTAATTACTTTATAGCATGTAATATCATTGCCGTCGTTCAAATCCCTTCGAGTCTACACAGCCCATCGAAATGCCTCGATCACCAGTATCTCAATTTCTCCATTTCCCCCGCCACTTCCAAGCGCTGTCCCAGAAGCCGTATCCCGAGTCTCATCACAAGCATACAAACATGGGAGAGGCCCGCCTTCTGTAGCATCTGAATCTTCAACGGCCACGCCTCGAACGCCACAAAACCAAACTGTAGCGAACATTCCATCCAATGTTATATATATAGCAACATCTTCAATCGATGGCAAAGTATGCGTAGCGTCTCTGGTAGACCTAAAGGATGTTCAATTCAGAGATTTTGCAAGGCCCGTTCAAGCCGTAGCACTTTCTCCAGATTACAAAAATGATCGAACCTATATTTCGGGAGGGCTTGCTGGAAATTTGGTCCTCACAGCTGGGGGACGTACAGGGACAAGTTCGACTTCAACTACAACCGGGACCGCGTCAGCTACAGCGTCAGGTTGGCTAGGTACAATTGGACTCGGTGCAAATTCCGCTAAAGATACTATACTACATTCTGGTGAAGGGACAATTAGCACAATTAAGTTCTCCCTATCTGGCAAATACGTTGCTTGGATAAATGAGCAAGGAGTGAAAGTTATGAGATCAAATTTGCACTTAGATAATGCTGATGCAGAATCCGCTTGGAAGCGGATTGGCCATATTGGACGACCCCAAGATGGGGATTGGGAGGAGATGGGTAGTGTGTGGAAAGGAAGGATAGAATGGGTAGATGAGAAGAGTCTAGAGACTGATGAAGATGACAAGGCACGCGAGATTGCGGCCTCATCGCCTGCCACAGCTAAGCTTAAACAACAAGCAACGAAAAGCAGTAAACGTATTGAAAAACTGCTAATTGGATGGGGAGGGACGATATGGATCGTAAATGTTCATCCAGGGGCTACTGGTGTTGGGAAGAACGTGGGAGAGCGAACGGCAGGAAGGGCCGAAATAATTAAAATGTAAGTCCATATCATTTGTCTTAATATTAAAACTAACAGATTAGTTTACGTATGGATTGTATAATTTCTGGATTGTCGTTGTATACCCCAACTTTGCTAATTGTACTTGCTTATGTTAAACCGGACGAAGAAGATGACGAAACAGAAACCCCAACGACCAAAGGCCATAAATCTAAAGGCTCGACAGCATCAACTGGCAGTGAACCTTCAGGTGGAATTCGTCGCCGTCAAAATGCACTACCCCCAGAGCTTCGTCTCATTGACCTCGGATCTTCACAGGAAGTTGATACCGATACATTAACCGTTAGTCGTTTCGAAAGACTCTCTGCCACAGATTACCACTTAGGAATCTTGCCAGCAGTTCGCGCTCCAGCCATTGTTCAAACATCTCGTGGGACATTAGAAACTCTCAGCGGTATGGGCAGTGGAATGTGGAATGCCACTGTCAATGCAACCACTCTCCTGAGTTCTGCTGCAAGCATTCGAAGTAATGGTAGTCAAAGTGATGCAAACTCAAGTTCGAAGGGGCAGAGCGTCAGTAATAGTTCCAAGATTCGCCCAGCTCATCCTAGCATCGCAACACCTGGGATGAAGATTTTCATTCATAGTCCTTACGATTGTATACTTGCTACGAAACGGGATCTTTCAGATCATCTCTCTTGGCTCCTAGAACATGAGAAGTATAAAGAAGCTTGGGAACTTATTGATGAGCATCCAGAAGTAATATCATCATCTGTTGAGAAATTATCAGAGATTGAACCTAGCACTCCTGACCAGAATCAATCAAGTAACGATGATTTTTATGACGATGTAGCCTCCACAGTGGACTCAGCTACGCGGTTGATCAATTCATCTGTTGAGAAGGAAAAACGCCGAATCGGTGAACTTTGGATCCAACAAATAATTGCTAGTGGCGACTGGGTATCTGCTGGGAAGACTTGTGGAAAAGTTCTGGGAACTCCTTCTCGGTGGGAACATTGGGTTTGCACATTTGCCGATGCTCATAAGTTTGATGAGATTACGAACTTCATACCGACAATGCAAATGCAACCCCCACTTTCTTCAACAATATATGAAGTCGTACTAGGGCATTACATCGTCCATAATCGACCACGGGCACGAGATCTCCTTGAAAGTTGGTCTTCAGATTTATTCAATATCAAATCGATTACCACAATCCTCGAGAATCAGCTGAAATATCGCGACGTCCGACAAGATAGCATCGAAGATGGTGAGACTGGTCGGGATTGGCGAATAGTCCAGGAATGTTTGGGGAAACTTTATGTCGCCGATGGACGGCCTCGGGAGGCCTTAAAGTGCTACATTCAACTACAAGATGCTGACAGTGCTATGGGTCTCATCAAAGAATATCATCTTGTTGATACAGTGGCCGATGATATACCTGGACTTATACTACTTCGAGTCTCAAAAGAGCAAATGCGTTCTGCTGACATCCCGGAACTGAAGGAAGCCACTTCCGAAGCAATCAGTCTCCTTGTTAATGAGGCACAGCATGGCTTTCTACGCCCGGAAGTGGTCGTCAATCAATTACAGCAAAAGAACATGTCTTTATATCTCTTTTTTTACGTAGGTTCTTTGTGGAGGGGCGATGGAATTGAGGAACGTCAGGGAGAAGCTCGGGAACGACTTTTGGCTGAGAGCAGATCCCTAGTGGATGAGTTAGCAGATCTTACGGTCCACCTCTTTGCGGTTTATGATCGAGATCTACTGATAGACTTTCTCAAATCATCGACGTTCTATACCTTCGAAAAAGTAAGCCACTACTTTCTACGTTTCTGAAAACTACTGACACCTGCAGGCCACCCACGAATGTGAAGAACGTGACTATATCCCGGAACTCGTCTATCTTTACTCCAAAACTGGGCAAACTAAACGCGCTCTGTATCTTATAATCGACAAATTGGCCGATGTGTCACAGGCTATTTCCTTTGCCAAAGAGCAAGACGATAGTGATCTTTGGGAAGATCTACTTAATTATTCTATGGATAAACCTCGATTCATTCGTGGCCTACTCGAGGAAGTTGGAACAGCAATCAATCCAATTACACTCGTAAGACGGATTCCCGAAGGGTTAGAAATTGAAGGCCTGAGAGAAGGTCTAAGTAGAATGATCAAAGAATACGAGATTCAATTCAGTATTAGTTACGGTGTCGCAAAAGTCCTGCGTGGTGAAGTAGCACAAGCCCAAGATACATTACGATCTGGTCAACGGAAAGCCGTTCGATTTGACATAGTACATAAAGACGAGGCTCACGTGGATGTCTCGACCGCCGAAATACCTACTAGTATCCAAATATCCCCACCCCCGGAAACAACACAACTCCAGGACCCCTCTACACCCCCAGAAAAAGAAAAGAAAGTCTCCAAAGCAGGCCATTGCGTCGGCTGCCACGAACCCTTCTCTGATTATGAGAAAGAGACACTGGTGGGATTTGCATGCGGCCATGTATTTCATCTCTCTCATCTCCTTGAGTTCCAGAGCAGAGGCGAGGATAGACCGATTAAGCCGCTGCAGGAAGTAGAGTTAGATGACAACGATGAGTTCACACAGACGCATAGTATTGGGACGAAGGTTACGCACGCTAGATTGCTACGCGATCTTATTCGGGCGGGCTGTCCGGTTTGTAATACTAGTAGTGTTGTGAAAATATAGCGGAATCTAGGATGGGGAAATCAAGGATGTGCAAGTAAATAAGTTTTATGTTAATTCAGCGATGAGTATTCAAGATGCCGTAAGCGTAGTTAGCTCTTATATCCAATATCCAGTACCCTCCAATTCTAAATCGTACTCATCCTCGCGATCCCCGCATCCACTTCATCCTTCTTCGGACTCCTCCCATCCCGATACAGCCAAAGCCGACTCAAATCCTTAACCCTAAACCTCCCCTTCGCTTTCTCCGCCCTGCCGAACCCCAACCCCATATCCCGCTCAAACGCGTCTTCCACCCTTCCTACTAAGCTCACAGGACTCATGTCCCGAACCAGCACCTCTTCCTCGCCCGCATCCAGCGGTTCGCCATGCGTGCCACAGTAAGAAATCTCATAACTCTCTCTCTCCTCCGCCTCATTCCTGTTCCCGAGATCTAGCACCGAGTTCATAAACTCGTTGTTCTCGGCCGTGCCGCGGAAGCCCGTCTCGGTTTGGTTGGGCTGGAGCGGGAACATGCTGTCCATGTAATGCTGCACGAACTGATGACCGCCGCCTTGGCGCTCGAAGACGCGTCCCATGAACCGCGGCGCGCTAGGTAAAGGGGATAGAGTGCGGATGAAATTCAGCACGCCCCAGCAAGCTACGAAATCGCCCGTGTGGGCATAATGCTCGATATAGCGGATTGCTTTGCCGGAGGGGGATCGGTGTGTGAATATACGGGCTTGTTCGGTTTTGTCAGTCCTTCCATTCGCATTGTTGGTACCGTTCTCGATGCTGTTCAATGGGGCGTGGTAATGCACACTACTGGTCATTCTCGTTGTCGAAGGCACCGTTGGATTTTTCAACGCTGCGTTTTCAGACAATATATTCAAATGCGGGTTGTTGAAATGATTTGCGGCATTTCCAAATGTATAGACTTCTAATTTCCAAAGTAAGTCTTGTGGTACTTCTTGTAGCAGCCAATCGATTATCATTCCACCTTCGATTCCGCCTTGGGAATGCAAGATAAGAATGACTTTTGTGAGATGGCGTTCATATAAGGTTGCTTTGATGGTGGCATAGCCCACCCGGATATCGTTTGTGGCATAGTTGAAATTTCGTTGGATAAGACATTGGATTATGTCGAATATTATGCCGTTGCTGAAGTTCTTAGTGGGTGGTAGATACAAGGGAAAGGGGGGTTACGTTTTATTGTGCACGCCCAAAACAGGGCGTCCATATGTAAGCGCCAATCTATTAATTGCACTTTGTAGCCAATGCCGACTAGATTCATTAATTTGAACATGCACATGAAAAGAAGAATCTTACCCAGCGGCTACACCATTTACAAAGATCCACTGTTCATGCTCATGTCCCTTCCTTGCTTTTGCATATTTAGGATGCGAAGTATATCTCTGCTTTCTACCATTCAGAACCAAACACACCGCTTCATTAACAATCCAAAACATTGAGCAACCAATTACCACCGACCACACGGGCAAGAAACCCCAGAGAGGAATAGAAAGCAGAAAGGGGATTTGCATGAACATCAACGTAGCATGCAAGAAAATGCAGAAAATATTCGCAGCTGAAGGGTATAATTCGCACAGTTCTCGGGATCGCAATGGTGAGAGGGGGCATAGGATAGAGGGCACACTGGCATAGAATGAGAATGCGGATAAGATATCTTGACGCAGAAGTTGGAGAGGAGAGCCAGTGTAGCTATGTGGTATGATGACTTTCCCCCCCACTTGGGAGCCGTAGAATTTGATTTTCGGGGGCATTTTGAAGAAAGGGAAGAAGATATATACAGTACACGGGAAAGGGAGAAAATAGTAGAGAAATGATGAAGATATTATGATCGCAGGGTGACACTCGGTGCCTTAAAAGTATCTACCGTAGTCATGGTCATGGGGAAGAGACACCATGTCTCAGCCGCTAGGGCTGATGTTGTGCACATAGTGGCTTGGCCCGGACATAATTTTAGATCCTTTGGCCTTTGGTGACACCAGGTGAGGCTGGGAAGAGCTGAATAAGAAGAGAGTAAGCCTGATGCTCACGCAGAACCCCTAGAGATGCAGATGGAGCGATGATAGGGGCTCATGTCTATGCCTTGAATTTGAGGCCCCGAATAGCCTTACTAAGCTTCCCTGCATGTTCTTAGTCAAACCCTGAAAATCCTGTTCCTAGATGATGTGACGTCAAAATATACGACAAACGCGGCTGACGATCATGATCCGCCATGATCCGCAATGATGCGGGAAAACCCAGGGAGAAAACAAGGCAGAGGCCGTTGGCAAATGTGAGTTTAAAGGTGCAGAGGTCGTGCTAAATTTTCTTATTATTCGTTCCTATTTCCTGGTTGCTCTATTATTTATTCCCCATCTTCATCTCGCAAGTACTCGTGTACGCCGTCGTCTCGAAAGAATCATCCAGCCATCCTCCGCAAACACCCTCGAATCTCTTCTTCACCAACATATATGTAGGTAGCTCTCTGTTCTTGATTTGTAGTGAGCCCCTTGTAATACCCATCCTAACTTGCAATAGACATCCCCGAGAACATCGCCCATCATGTCCACCGAAACCTCCGAAAAGCAACAACAACAACAATACCAGCAAGAGCCAGAAAACCAGCTCCAGCAACTACAGCAACCTGGGCAGCAAAATCAAAACTCCCAAGTAGGGGAAAGGGCTGCTGGGTATAGAGGGTCGGCCATTAGAGAATCGAGGATTAAGGATCGTCCTGTTACCAAGGATGCCGGGGAGTCGAGTTTGAAGATAAAGATTGAGTTGGACTTGGAGGTCGAGGTATGCTTGCTTCTGTCTGTTTGATCGGTTGGCTTGTTACTTACGTGTGAGTTCTAGGTGGATCTTTATGCGAGGGTGAAGGGTGATGTGACCATTGGTCTTATGTGATGCGTTTGTGTAGCGTAAGAACGGATTGTTCTTCTGATGCATTATGATAAGGAGATCGGCGTGGTTATCTTTTTTTTCACGAACTGTATTTTTAGTTATTGAGAGTGGGAAAGAAAAGATCTGTCTTTCTATCTATATGGACTTGCCAATTCAACCTTACAAAGTTTTACAATTGTTGGCGCATTCGTGGATTAGGACTTAGTAGAATGTAATAATTTTGCCCAATTCTATTTCAAGTCTGCTCTTACTGAAGCCCAAAGTACTATACCTCTTATTCTCGGTATTTATAATTGCAAACTCGAACTCAAAAGAAGAATCGAACTCCTTGCTGCCGTAAAGGACGACATTTGACCAATCCCGAACTCATAGCATTGTCGAACTTCCACTAGGTATCATATCCTTGCCTACTTGCTGCCCAATCGTATGATATTATCCTATTATCCCCAGCAGTGGTACCAGGGGATTAGAATGAATGAATGGCATGCAATAAAAATCGATGGCGAAGATGTTGAAGACTGCAACGGTGCTGCCGAAAGTCGCTGTGTCCCGGCTGAATGACGTCTTTTACAGCCGACTCTTAGAAATTTGCATTGTTGATAAATCACCAGAATCAAATAGCATTTACTCGGACGACTCTGAAGCTCATCCATCGCAATGACGACGGCGAAGGTTTTGATCCCGATGGCCGATTACGGCCACGATCCGACAGGTATATATCTCAGTATCAAGCCCTGGGAATTCAAGGACTGATATAATTATTACAGAAACCGCCATCCCATACGCCAGTTTCAAGAAAGCCGGATTCGAAGTGGATTTTGCGACGGAAAATGGAAAAGCCCCACAATGTGACAAGAGGATGTTAGAAGGAATCACCCAGAAATTACTTGTAACATATCTCCTTGTCGGCGTATAGTCAATATTCCTGATTGAATTCTATCTAGGGAGCCAACAGAACTGCAGTCGATGCCTACACCCAGATGTCATCCACCCCTAAATTCCAAAAACCTCTCTCTTGGTCTGCCCCGGATTTCACACTCTCTACTTACAATCTTGTTTTCCTTCCTGGAGGACATGAAAAAGGTGTACGGCAACTAATTGATTCGCCAATAATCCACCAGCAACTCGCATCGTATTTCCCCTCCACCATCAAGCCCAGTAACAAAACGGTCGCTGCGGTTTGTCACGGAGTAATGGTGCTGTCGGAGAGTACTGGTGCGGATGGAAAGAGCGTGATCCATGAATGTGTAACTACGGCCTTACCGGCCAGGTTCGAGCAAGTTGCCTTCTGGGGGACAAGACTCTTCTTGGGAGATTATTATAAAACATATGGGGCGTGTAGTGATGATGTTGAGCAATCCGTATATCCCCCGCTGTATTTGACCGGTTCGGGTTCTTAATTGAATACAGGTTCGCAAGCGGTTGGACAATCCCGAGAAACAATATAAGAATAGTCTTTCAACTACCCCGTAAGCTTCACATGTCAAATGTTGGATCGCGACTGATTTTGCTCTTAGATTCATAGTCCAGGATGAGAAGTACAATTATCTCAGTGCGAGGTTCCCACCAGATGCCCAATTACTCGCTGATAGGGTGGTTGCTTTGGTTAAAAAGTCCCTCAAATAATTTGGAACAATAGATTCAATCGTATCGTGATCTGTATTCGCTCAATGCGGAGTTTTGTTTGGGTACGGCGTAAATACTTAACATTTTACTGTATATTCAGGAACGAGCACGACTAGAAGAAGCTAGGGTTATCTATAAACTGATCTTCCGTGTCTACATACATTACCATTTCCCAAGCTCTGATAGGACAATGAGGAATGTATTTCCCTTTACCTACAAGGCTGGAATTAGATGTAGCCTGCAAGGCTGATCAGCCTTGTTAAGCTTAGTAAGCCAACCACAAGACCTTTATTTATTGACGACGATCTCTTTATCTTCATCTCATCATCACTCATCCGGCCACGAAAATCAGTCTAAGGATTGATGTAGATGATATCAATCTAAGACATATACACTACACCCTCATTATACAATGCTGTTCTCGACCTTCCCGCTTCAGTACAGTTGTCTTACATTGCTGGCACGTGAGTTTGCAGAAGTCTCATGCATCATGTGAAATTTGCTCACCATGGTTTCTATACACGCAACTTACGTACAAAGCTTCTCCTTGACTTTAAGCCAAGGCTTTATTTCATCAAAGTTGGCAGCTATGTCATTCAACCCTAGTTTTAGCTTTTAGTGAGCTGCGTATGGATTACTGCACGCACTTGCCTCTTTCTGTTGTTGAGGCGACTTCAGTTTTCCTATGGCTATCAGAAATCTCAGGGTATCGTGCTTTTCCAAGTCGCTTGTCTTACAGTATGAAGATGTTTATTTCGGTTTTTCCAAATGCAAGATCTCCACCGCGGTTGTCTGAACAAGATAAACTTTGTGGGGTAGTAGATGATGTGTAGTTCTCGGAGTTAAGTGAAGCCCTTCCGCAAGAAACGGGCCTTTTGGGCTACCATGGAAGGTCACACAATTCGATGAAAATCATGGGATCAAGGAACCCCCTTGGCCCTATTTCTCATGACCACCCTAGAAAGGATTACATTATCTATTTAGACTTTCTCCGCGATGTTCTAATATTTTCCGAAACCACGGGAATGGGAGGTTGGGGAATTCATTGGTATGAAAGATCTGGTTCTAACTTCATGGTTGCCATCTGATAGGAAGCGTTCTAGATGGAACGTTGTGTTTTCCTTTTGAATAAGTAATATTTTGACACCATGCACGTCATGAGCTTTTGTCATCTTTTGACTCTTTTTGAAAAGATTTCGATTCAAACTTGCATATAAAGAACTCACGAAGCCTGGAATTGATTACGTCTCCATCACAGCAAGTCTAGATCATGTAATATATCCTTCCAATAGTGTGAATTGAGCTAACCAAGAGTTAGCGACATAATGAAATCCCTGAAGACCTTCTTTGCTCGTCTCTTTCAAAAGTTCTCCTTGCGTCGCTCCACGAGGGCTTCTGACATCGAGCAAAGCATCATACCGAGTCCAGCCGTACGTTGCGTCCACGCAACGGATGCTTCCCAATTGCATGCAGACACGACATCGACCCTGAGAGTTGGTCTTCAGAATGAGACAACGTCAAGCACGGTCTATGCCTATATCACAGGCCAAGCGGTCAACAACAACAATGCCTTAGTCCTTCTCGAAGCAGATGGCAAAACACCATACTACCCAACCTCACCCTCCGCAGATGGGACCGCATTAGCCGTAAATTGTGCCATCCCTCTCGGGGCTCCGGGTTCCACAACGACTGTTACAATCCCCCAAATTGCGGGTGGGCGTATCTGGTTCAGCATCGGATCACCACTCACATTCTTGCTAAACCCCGGTCCAGGTCTCGTAGAACCATCTGTCAGCAACACCTCTGATCCCAATTACACAAAAACATGGGATTTCTGCGAATTCACATTCAACAGCGCGCAACTCTTCATTAACATCAGCTATGTTGATTTCGTGTGCATCCCCATCGCACTCACAGTCACGGACACATCAGGGACAACTCAACACGTTTCCGGCCTCCCTGCCAACGGTTTCGCAACTGTGTGTGCTGCACTTCGAGCTCAAAATGCTGCCGATGGCGCAGGCTGGGATCAACTGATTGTCCAATCTGGCGGCGCTGACTTACGAGCTTTGAGTCCCAACACCGGCATCATTATGAACTCTAGTCTATTCTCAACCTACTATACAACATATGTCAAATCTGTATTCGCCAAATACGCGAGCACGGCTCTTACAGTCGACACCCAAGCGCAGTGGGGCACCGTCTCGGGCACTGTGTCTTCCAGCGTTCTCAGCTTCCCCTCTGTCGGGACATTTTCCCAACCTGCAGCCAAGGATATATTCTCGTGTAGCACTGGGCCTTTCGCAGCCAGCACAACCAACACCGATGAAATGGGCAATATAGCAGCGCGTCTTGCAGCCGCGTTCAATCGCTCTACCTTACTGCTTGATAGTGCGCAGCCAGATGATGAGACCGTAAGTAGCTATTATAGTACCAGTCCCACGAACCATTATGCGCGAATCTTGCATGAAACGAATCTAGATGGTCGGGGCTATGCGTTTCCCTATGATGATGTGGGGCCGAGTAGCGGTGCGGATCAGAGTGGTAGTATTAGTGACGGGAGCCCGGCCTTGTTAACGGTTGCAGTCGGGGGTACTGGGGCATATGCTTGATCTGGGTGATGAATGTTTCTAGGTAGGGAAGAAGGATGAAGTGTTTTGTTTATTGAGCGAGGAATGTTTTATTAATAAGGGGGGATGTTGTGTCTTTAGCAAAGTGGTAGCAAATCTGTCGTTATAGTATATATATATACCACGAACGCAATAATATTTCCCTGCACATACAACAAATCAAACGCTTCCCATTTTGCAATATAAAAAAACAACAAACAAGCAAACAAACAAACAAACAAAACAAAAGAAATCCCCATAAAATGACCGACACCTCATACACCAATGCCTTAAATCTGCACATCCAAACTCTCCTCCTCAGCCTCCTCCAGAAACCCCAACCCGCCGTCATACCTCCTCCTCTTCTTCCCCTTGCGCGCCAACTCCGCATCGAAAAGCCCGCCCCGGCGAACCACCACACGCCCACCACTCTCCGCCTGCGAACTGCCTATACTCTCCACCTGCTGCACCGGTCCCCGAACCGCAACATCCCCGTTGAGATAGCCCGCGCCCGTCTCCACCACGCGGGCCAACTGCGCCCGCATAGACCCGACTACAAACTCGCCTCTCTTCTTCTCCGCCTCGACCTGCGCTTCGAGCGTTGCCTGACCCTGCCTCACGGCTAGGATCGTGGTATGCGCATTCTGCAAGGCGTCGTTCCCGCGGTCGATCTCCCGTTTCAAGTCTGCGATCATCGTATCTCGCGCTGCGAGGGCGTCGCCGTGTTCTCTGTCCCTCTCTGCAGATGCGTGTTCCAGGTCTTGGATGTATGCGGTTTTGGACGCGAGGGCGCTGGCATGAGCTGCGATTTCCGCGTGGAGTTCCGTGGTTCTTGACAAGGCGTCCTGTAATCTCCGCTGCAGTTCTGCCCTCAGCATGTCTCTGCCTTCCTGATCTGAGCGCGTGATGTCGTGTGCGAGGATCTCGTCCTGTAGTCGGGATTCCGCATTCTTCACATCGTCTTGTAGTTTCGCTTCCCGTTCTTTGCCCTCCTTCTCAATGCCCCCAATCAACTTCTCGAGCGAGGATACTTCCGCTCTGTACCCCTCCAGTGCGCTCTGCAATCGCGAATTGCTCGTTTCCTGCTCGGTGATGTCGCTTCTTAGTGAGACGACAACTGTATTCGCGAGATAGAGTTGGTTCTGGACATTGTCCAGCGCGGAAACCTTCGTGTTTAATTGTTCTCGAAGCGAGATCTCTTGGAAGTGATATTCATCGATACTAGAATCTTGATCTTTCACTTTTTGTAAAAGAACGCGGATTCGTGTTATGAGCATGGAGAGTAGTTTTTCATTTTCGAATCCCTCGACTACTTCGCCTGGAGTTAGGTATTCTAGTTCCAGACGCGCTTGCCGGAATTTTTGCGCAATGGTAGAGATGGTCTCTTCGGGCCCCGAGGAGGGGAATCCCAAACTGGAGATTTCGGTGCTAAGGGCACTGAAGGCGGTCGATTTTTCGAGGGCTTGGGATTGAGAGAGCGCGAGTTGAGTTAGCACTGTGTCGAGTGCGGAGTCTAGTGAGCTGTGATCATTTGATTCATCCGTGGGAATGAATTCTGAGAGTTTTCCCGAGAGTCGGGTTTGGTTGTCTTCGTTGAATGCAAGAGCAGCTGTGAGTTTGGAAACTTCGACTTCAAGAGATTGGAGTTGGGCTCTGAGAGCGTCCTTTTCTGGATCCGGGATAGGAAGAGATGTCTGGATACCCGCGTTTACGGAGGATGATGGTTTGCAGGGTGTGTTTGGCATGCTGGAAGGTGGTGATGGAAATAAGGTTTTAAGTCGAGTCGGAGTAGTCATTACTTCATCATCCATTATACTCGTTCCAAAATCATCGTCATTCATAATCATATTATCATCTTGGTCGTTATGAATGAAGGGATCTCGGGCTGCCATAGTCCAGTTATGTACTTCCGGGGAAGCAGTCTCCTTCCGTTGGAGCTCGGCTTTCAACTCTACGATCTGTTGTTCCAACTCTTGGACTTTGGTACTGAGAGTTATAGTACTGCTAGCCGAGGCTCCCGATTCTCCCTCAATTTGATTTGTGATTCCTTGTTCGTCTCTCATATTTTGCATCTCAATGTCCTTGGCTGCCAACTCACTTCTGAGCCGTTCAACTTCTGTTTTTCGGGCCTTTGCTTCTTGTCTTTTATCCCATTCAATATTATTGACTTCCTCGCTCATTCTGTTCCTCCTCAATCTCCTCTTGACCCTCGAATCAAGAATCTGTCGCAACGGTTCGAATTGTAAAGTCCCTGACAGAGGACTCTCATTCTCAATTCGATTGAAAAGTCTCCCGGGCATAGAATGGCCTCGCGAGGATGGTGGAGTTGAGATAATAGTCCTTCGAATGAAAGGTGTAAGTCCAGACGAAGCAAACTCAGATTGGAATTCTGGCCCAGGATCACAAAATCGCACGCGTTTCTTCGCTCTTTTGGGTGTTGCGGGAGGGGTTATTGAGATGGCATGCGGTCGGGAGATTGAGGTTTGGGAATTGGATCGTGAAATATGTGAACCATTACTATTTCTTCTTTTCTTCCTCATAGTTATGAATTGATTCTCCTCGACGATAACCGTAGCATCGTTACCGTGGGCCGCCATCTCACTCGACATGGTGGGTATTAAATTCCAATGGATAATTATAGTGAAGCTCAATTCTCAAAAAATCATAATTTCAGAAATAAATCCAACAAGAAGAAACAACAACAACATAGATATCTATGACGCGACTTCGCGGTATCACAATCTTTTAGAGACCCAGAATAAGGCTCAAGTCAATGTAAACATAGTTCCCAGAGAGGTTAGACTCTTAAGCGATCGTTCCACTCACCCTTGACGACGCGACATCAATTGGATGAAAACACTTCACTGCGTTCGCGCTGACCGTGTTGTTGATCCAGAGTTGGACGTCTTTGTCTGGATGGAGAATAGGGCGTGCATTCTGGCAATGCAAGAGCGGTACCTGCGTCACTTGGGTAGCTCAGTGGAAATAAATCGAGGAGCTCGGAAAAGATGCCCAGCCCAGGATGTTCGGCAGCCTGGAATCTTCGAATAGCTCGGGATTTCCGGGAGCTCAGGATGTTTGAGTAACTCAAGAATATTAAGTAGCTTAGCCCTGGCCTCCTGTATCTTTCATCAGATCGTTGAGCTCTGTCGATTCGGACATACAATTTTGATCGGCGAGTTGGGACAGAGTTTACAAGGCAGAGTTTGATAAAATACTTGATAATACTTATAAATAATGAGGCAAGTTTTGGATTTGGGGACTATGTTCATTTGTCCAAGCATCGCGATAATATACACCCGCCTCCC
This sequence comes from Chlorociboria aeruginascens, assembly GCA_002276475.2. Taxonomy (NCBI): domain Eukaryota; kingdom Fungi; phylum Ascomycota; class Leotiomycetes; order Helotiales; family Chlorociboriaceae; genus Chlorociboria; species Chlorociboria aeruginascens. The sequence continues at coordinate 97,926 of NCSK02000050.1, read as the reverse complement.
CTCTAACCCAACGCCTTCTACAACTTCATGCCTAAAGCCTGACCAACCTTCAAACTCTGTCTAATACTCAAATCCAACATGATCTCTTCGCTTCCACCAGGGATAGCATAAGCCCTAACATCCCTATACAACCTCTCAATCTTGCCACCCTGTCCACCACGTGAATAACTTAGGCCTCCAAAGATCTGACTCGCTTCTCGGGCACAGAATTCGAAGGTCACTGTGCTTTGAGCTTTAAGACTAGCAATGGGACCGCCAAGTCGGAGCATAGCTTCGGTCTCACCCATTTTACTACATTGATAAATAAGGGCTTCGAGCCAGGAGTAGGATGCTTCGATTTGACGGGCCATGTGCGCCAGTTTGAGACGGATGACTGGGTGATTGATGAGTTTTTGGCCGAAGGTACGGCGTTTGTGGGCATATTTGATGCATTCTTCGTAGCAGACCCGGCTGAATCGAATACATTGAATGATAATACCGATTCTTTCGTGGTTGAAATTGGTCATTATGACTATTCCTGTTAGCTAGTTGGAATTTGAATAAAGAAAGAACAGCTTACCTTTAAATCCTTGATTCTCCTTTCCGATCAAGTTTTCTACGGGTACTTTTACATCTTCGAATGTAATGTATGTTGTTCCACTTGACCATACCCCTTGACAATCCATCTTTCTTGTACTGACTCCTCCGGCCGAACGCTCAATGAGAAGAACACTGATTCCATTCATACCCTCGCCTCCAGTTCGAACCGCTGTAGTGAAATAATCACACCAAATCCCGTTGGTGATCCACTTCTTCTCTCCGTTGACAATGTAATGCTTACCATCTTCTGAAAGCTTAGCTTCACAAGTCAAATTCGCTACATCGGATCCCGCATCTGGTTCGGTGATAGCAAGGCAGATTCTCTTATCGCCGTTGAGGATACTAGGGAGAATTCGTTTGACTAGAGGTTTCTTCCCAAATTTGACCAATGGTGGACATCCAATTCCGAAACCTCCGATTACATTCCAGACGAAACCTCCACTACCGGCGCGGGAAAGTTCGTCTGTTAAGAGAAGTTCGTGAAAAAGGTCCCATTTCTCAGGTGCTACACTCTTAACCCGGTTATCTGTGTATTCGGCAGGGTAATGCATTCCCATGAGGCCTGCGAGATATCCCCTTGTACCCATTTGTTTGTATATTTCTTCTGGGACTCTACGAGCCTCGTCCCATTCGCCAACATTTGGTTCAATTTCGGCCGAGACCCATTCCCGGACTTCATCCCGGAGTGCGGCGTGGGATTCGGTGAAGTATGGAGAGTGATACTAGGAAAATCAATATAATTCCCTAATAATAGGCTTAAAACACTTACACCTTGATACCAGGTTGGATCTGCGAATGGAATCAAATCTCCGTATGGGTCAAGAGGTTCGGAGTCCTCAATTGCAGCTGCGGCGCCAGCAGCTGGGACGGGAACAACAGCTCCACTCTCAGCAGATGGTTTGCTAGCGTCTTCCGCAGCTGGCGAGGGGGCTTCTTGTTTCTTTGTATCTAAAGATCCGACTTGTAGTTTGCCCTTGTATTTCTTGAGAATACCTTCATTGTGGTATTTCCAGAATTGTTTAGAGGCGTCTTTGCCCGCGACTCTCGTGAGAATTTTCTTGCCTCCTGGAGAAGGGATCAGAACGTAATAGCTTGATATCATATTGCATGCTTACCTGGATGCTCATCTTGGAATTGGGTCAGGTCATATACGTCTTCATCGACAATAATCCAGAGATTGTCTACTTTGTTGTGCGATGCGACATCGCCAGCGCTGAAAGTCTTTGACATCTTGGCAGGGATATTAGAAGAGAAGAAGGAATTGCGAGTAGTCACCTGAAGGGCAGTGGTCTCCAATTCAGAAATGAGACAATTTGAAAATAGGAAGAAGGAAAAGGAAGAAGGCACTCGGGAATGAATTACAATACCTATATTTGGCTTCGGTCAGCGATCCTAGCTAGAACAGCCTGCTTTCACATGTCAACTCCAACATTCGCACCGTAGCCCCACACAATCACCAGATACTCAATCACCTGCCCTCGGATGTCTCCTGGACTTTTCACAATTCCTCATTTTCTTATTGGCTGAGAGCAGATATTTTCCTCTGCAGGCATGTGACGTTTCCGTATTGATGACGGAACCGAACAGGGGAGAAAGATACCGAGGCAGTTTTGTTGCAGGGGCGACATTTATGCATTTACAAGCCTCCTTTCTATCTCGCAACATTTTAACGTTCGACTCGGACATTCCTTGTGATAAGCAGCCACTGCATCTCGAAAGCCGGCTTCTATAATTCACCCGTGTCTAGTACAGTATCTTTCTGCAATCAATCATCCCCCCGGGTCTAATCCTTCACTTATCACTCCAACCTCGATAGACAATCCGACTTCCATAAACCTGTCCCTTCTTTAACAAGACCTGTCCTTTCCATTCTTCCACATTCGGCGCATTCACATAACGGCTAGGTTCAATACAGAACCCACTTCTGGCTCCTCGTGCTGGCACACCGTCCACAGCGGGAACGTCGATGTATTTCCCAGTATAAAATTGGAATGCTGGTTCCGTGCTCAGGACTTCGAGATGAATACCTGTGGCTGGATGATATGCTGTAACGAGTTTCACCAAAGGTCCGGATCGTGTATCGATAGGTACAGATGATGAATTGGTGTTGACAAGGAAACAGTCATCAATGTCTGGCTCACTGGGACCTAGTATAAAAGATTTGTTGGCTTCGAAAATCCCATATGGCTTCGATCCGCCAGTTGGAATACCTCCATTATCCACAGGAAGGTAGATATCCGAGGCCAATACTACTTCGGTGCCTTCAATGGTTGGTAGACCCGAAAGATTGAAGTATCTAATCCGATGAGACTACTATCAATAAGCTTGGGGTAACTTACGAATGATTTGTGATATTGACCACCGTCTCCTCTGTATTATCTAGGAGTTGAACCTCATACTCCAAGGCTAGGACTCTTACTTCCTTCCCTTCACTTGTCTTCTGCGTTCCCGTCGTATAAACCACAGTCGCTTCCACCATCCCGGGATATCCTTCGTCACCATTTTCACTCGTAAGAGTGAACTTCACGCTTTCACCTCCTTCGAACTCTCCATCCAATCCTGCAATCTTTCTCGTTCCAACAGGAACTGGACCTTGCCATACACGCTTTCCCCAACCTTTTAGCCCTCCGTGCAGCGCATTAGGACCATCATTCGCAGTTAATGCATAACTTTGTGAATTGAGAGAAGTGATTTTTGCGTTGCTAATTCGATTTGCAACTCGCCCAATGGTCTCTCCGAAAAAAGGAGCATTATGTGACTTGTAAAGTGTAGATGTGGGAAATGACTGCACTATATTTGTGTTCCCGACCAGGAACGTTTGGAGAATTGCACCCAGAGGCAGAAATTGGAAAGTTGCTTCTGGAGCCATCTTGACGAATGGAATTGAAGTTACTTTGGGATATTCACAACAAAAACTACCTACGGAGGGGGTTGAGGAAGAAAAGAAATGGTTGTTGATGGTCTTGAAGAGGGGCATTCAGGCTGATGTAGACATGGCGGGGCTAAACGAGGCTGTAGCCTTCCGCCATATTATATTACATTGCCAGGATTGTCCAGGTAATAACTTGTAAATATTTGACAAAAAACCATGACAAAAGAGGAATATAATTTCAGTAGTATCCGCTATAGAAATAATACGACATGCAACAAAAGTTTCACAATCCTTATAGGCAACCAACCATCCATGCTAACTGTTGGCTCTTGACCTAGTCACTCCAACAGAAGTTCTAATTTAGGAGAGGAGCTCCGGAATTGAAGACTATTGAAAAATAAGTACGCAAAATACCTCACCACCAATATCCACTACCTATAGATATTACCCGACATTCCATTCATGTCGAAGTACCAAAAAGCCACGTGATGGGATGCATGACTCTCTCCAACACAGCCGGAGGGATCTGACTTATTACCTTAGCAACAGGTGGCCGCCACGCTGCGAATCTAAAAGCTACACATATCATTATTCGACCAAAAACGACTTCAAGCCTGTTTGAAATATATTTCTTTGGTGTTTTTATCCCTGTGGGTTGTGACATCATCACCGTCACTAGGATCTCTTGCCATCGATAACGCTCGGATCGTCTGAGACCAATTCAAAATATCATTACCACCATACCATGGATTCCGACAAATCTGGATATAACTCCCCCAAACGTAAACGGGACTTTCTCCTAACCCCACCGAATTCTTCTCCAATGCTTCTAAATACTACAATCCCGGGTTTACTGGCGAGAGGCGAGGATGACGGGCCCAGCAGCCCGAGAACCAAAGTTGCTTATCATTTCCAAGGCCTGCAACTTGATGGCGGGGATCCAGCACCCGTCAGCAAGTTCGACCTTCGAGAATTCGACCTCCCAATGGAAGGCACATCCGACTATGCTGCAAAAGACGAGACGACAGTACGGAAACGGATGAAAGTACTTAATCAAGGACAAGAAGTTCCAGAAACCCCACAACCCTCCAAATCATCTTTCACAATCAGTTTTGGCCCTGAACGAAATGTAGATCCAATTATACCCCAGACGGCAAGCAAACTTATGCTGCATAATGAAGTCGATCCTGTTATTTTCAAAGGAGCCACTCTTGATCGTGTCAGAGAGGGAGGTCTCGGACGCGCATACCCATCTATCAATCGCTTATCAGACTCGAAATCTCGAGGTCGCAAACGCATGGGCACACCACCATTTTCTGGATCCGCGGAAAATTCAGGTGACGGGGATGCAAAGATTGTGGACCCTGATCAAGCGGCTTTGACTTGGCATGTCAATGAGATTACGGGGCATGATCCGGATGATCCAGATGATGATGGAGAGGGGATTAATGGGATTGGATTTCGACCTACACCAGCTATTGCGTTTGCGAGGATGGCGCAGAGGAAAAGGCAGATGGAAGAATATAAAAGTAGAGAAGCGAGAGAAGCTAGAGCGAAGAGGAGCGAGAGGAGGCGGGAAAGCGAAAGATCGAAGCCTCCGAGGGAAGATGCTGAGACCGCGAGGAGGGTCAGATTCTTGGAGTCAGAGTCTAAGGGTATCCTTTCCACTCCTTGAATGTTTGGATCCAAATGGGGATTTGCGGAAGGATATCATCAGCCTTTGTTTCTGGATATAAATTCGGCGTTGGTTAGCTGGGATGGCGCCTAAGGGTTTGGATTAGAAGTACAGCGATCTAAATGTAAGGGCAATCAATAGTTGAAGTGAACCTCATTCATCCGGTAAAAAGATACATGACTTGAGAAAATAAATCACCAAAATTTCCAACTACTCTTCCTCGCTTCTTCAGCCTTTTTATCCATTTCTTCCTTAGCTCTCCTCCTTTCATCTCTTTTCGCTTGCATCTCCGCCTCATGCTTTTCTCTCTTCCGATCAATGATTTCCACTGCTCGCTTCATATGAACCTTTTCCAAGTGCCTCCTATACTGACAGAACTCATAGTTCGCAAAGGCTGTCAATACGAAAGCCCCTACAGCCCAATTGGCGGCTTTCGGTATTCGTGCTGTATTGCATTAATTGCTAATCCAAAAATATCCATTTTTCCAATCTAATTGATATAAATGACATCAATGAAGCAGTATAGGGGTGGACTAACCACCAAAGATGGCCCTTCCACCACCAACCACAAATCCAGCACCCATGCCCGTAAGAAACGCCTCCCTCACACATGGCCGCGTATGAATATGCTTAAACTCTTCTAACTTTATCGTCCTCGCCGCAGCCGATATTTTGGGTACAACCTGTCTAGAACCCGCTGTATTCTGGCCCGAGCCTTCTGGTAAAGCATTTGCGTTTTCGGGTGGTGAGTGGAATACTTCGTAGACTTTGGGAGTTTGAACATGTTCAGGTGGTGAGGTTTCACCTGGTGGCGGTCCACGCGGTTGGGGGTTCTCTCGTATATCGCCTGCCATGGTTTTGGTGGTTAAAGAAATTAGGTCGAGGAAATGAAGCTCAACGGTAACAATATCGACATCAAACGCTTCACTGGATCCCCGTAGTGTACTGAAAAGCTAAGATGATCAGAGCCTAGCTCAGCCTTGCCTCGGCAGAGTTTAAGTGGCTGACTGATGATCGCGAAACGCGCTTTCCTCGACGCGTCGAGATTTAACTCCTATGTAGGACATCTTTTAAGTGGCATTAAATGATTTCCTAGCAATTCACCAATCCCCCATACGTCGGCATTCCATATACATAGTTCATGAGTCAGATGGGGCAGCGATTCTTTAATTAAACTCGCTCTTCTTCAGTCCCTGAATTCCACCTCCCTAAGTCGCGTTTGGCAAAACTACACCCGAAATGCCAGCATCACGAAGACCACAAAATGGCTACCGCCGTGGAGGAAAGCAAGCCTACCATGGTCCCCGCAAAGCCAAGACCTTCACAGCTTCCAATCGCAATGAAGCAACCTCCACAGACGAAAAACGAGAAGCCGTCAAACTGGCTCATGAAATCGATGAGAAAATGGGTTTCGTTCGATATGAAAGTGGGAAGAGGAAAACTGGATGGCTATGTAATATAAGACCTACTACAATTCCAGACGAGAAAATCCCTGACGGGAGAGCGGGCTTGGATTGTTATTTTATCGAGGATGATGGGAATACTTTTAAAGCGACTTTGGAATATGATCCGTATTTCCTGGTTGCGGTTAAGAGGGGGCATGAACCGGAAGCAGAAGAGTGGTTGAAGAGATCCCCTGGTGGAGGGGTAGTGAAAAGTATTAAGAAGGTGGAAAAAGAGGATTTGCAAATGCCGAATCATCTTCTAGGGTACAGGAGGACGTTCCTTGAATTGAGGTTTCAGAATGTGGGAGATTTGCTGGCGGTGAGGAGAGATATCATGCCGATTGCAGAGAAGAATAAGAAGAACATGAATGCAATGGATACTTATGCTGAGGTTGCCAGGTATGTTTTGTTTTGGTGTGAAAGGAGTAGTGCTAATGGAATAGTGCAAATGCTGGGTTCGACCTTTTTGACGACTCACGAGATGATGATAGACGATTAAATGCTTCTGTTGCTGATGCTAGCGACTTTATTGTGGATATTAGGGAATGGGATGTTCCATATCATGTTCGAGTATTGATAGATATGGGTATGTTGGAATTTCTATGTATAGAAATCTCACTAAAGTACGACAGATATAAGGACTGGAAAATGGTATACAGTAGAAGCGAAACATGGCACTACGACAATAAAATGTCAAGAAGACCGATTAACGCCGGCGGATCCAGTAGTTATGGCCTACGATATCGAGACCACGAAATTGCCCCTTAAATTTCCAGATGCGGCTATCGACCAAATTATGATGATATCATATATGATTGATGGACAAGGATTTCTCATTACCAATCGAGAGATTGTCTCAGAAGACATAGAGGATTTTGAGTATACGCCAAAACCGGAGTACGATGGTCCTTTTATGATTTTTAATGAGCCTGATGAAAAAGCTGTTATTGAACGATTCTTCCTTCATATTAAAGAAGCACGACCTACTGTTATTGCGACTTATAACGGTGATTTCTTCGACTGGCCCTTCGTGGATGCCCGTGCCAGTGTCAATGGAATTGATATGTATCAGGAAATTGGATGGCGGAAAAACAACAGCGACGATCAATATGCTTGCAACTATAGTGTTCATATGGATTGCTTCCATTGGGTAAATCGAGACAGTTATTTGCCACAGGGAAGTCGAGGTTTGAAAGCTGTAACAACTGCTAAACTTGGATACGATCCTGACGAGTTGGACCCCGAATTGATGCTTCAGTATGCTAGCGAACGGCCCCAAACGCTTGCCGAGTACTCAGTCTCGGATGCTGTGGCCACTTATTACCTGTATATGAAATATGTGCATCCCTTTATCTTCTCGCTGTGTACTATTATTCCCCTGGGAGCCGACTCTGTTTTACGAAAGGGTACTGGAACTCTTTGTGAGATGTTGCTCATGGTGCAAGCCTACCAAAAACAAATTGTCCTACCAAATAAGCACGTTTCGCCCAAGGAGGCTTTCTGGGATGGCCATCTTTTAGAGTCGGAAACTTACGTTGGTGGTCACGTCGAAAGTATCGAAGCTGGAGTGTTCCGAGCAGATATTCCAGTTAATTTTGCTGTCGACACAACCGCCATTGATGAACTTCTCGAAGATCTGGATGCTGCTTTGAAGTTCAGTATCACTGTTGAAGAGAAGAAATCTCTTGATGATGTCACCAATTATGAGGAAGTAAAGCAGCAAATCACAGATCGATTACTGAGTCTCAAAACAACGGCGAATAGAAGCGAGCGTCCCTTGATTTATCATTTGGATGTTGCAGCTATGTACCCGAACATTATGACGACGAATAGATTGCAGCCAGATTCCATGATCCAGGAGTCAGACTGTGCAGCTTGTGATTTTAACAGGCCGGGGAAAACCTGCGATCGGAGGTTGCCTTGGGCTTGGAGAGGCGAATATCTTCCTGCGAAGAGAGACGAGTACAATATGATCAGGCAATCTCTGGAGAATGAAAAGTTTCCTGGAAAATGGCCTAGTAGTCCGGCAAGGTCTTTTCAAGACTTAACGCCAGACGAACAATCCGGGCTAGTTCGAAAGAGACTGCAGATTTATAGTCAGAAAATTTATCACAAGATCCACGAGTCCAAGACGATTGAGAGAGAGGCCATCATATGTCAGAGAGAAAACCCGTTCTACATTGATACAGTAAGAGATTTCAGGGACAGACGATATGATTATAAAGGGAAGCACAAACTCTGGAAGGGAAAAACCGAAGCCCTCAAAGCTTCTGGTGCCTCCGCGGCTGAAATCGAGGGTAGCAAGAAAATGATCATTCTTTTCGACTCCCTCCAATTAGCACACAAAGTCATTCTAAACTCGTTTTACGGTTATGTCATGAGAAAAGGATCACGGTGGTATTCCATGGAAATGGCTGGTGTCACCTGTTTGACAGGTGCTCACATCATTCAAATGGCTCGCCAACTTGTAGAAAGAATCGGGCGTCCATTGGAACTTGACACAGATGGTATCTGGTGTATGCTTCCAGCAACATTCCCCGAAAACTATGGGTTCACTCTCAAAAACGGAAAAAAGCTCGCAATCTCATACCCTTGTGTTATGTTGAATCATCTTGTCCACGACAAATTCACGAATCACCAATACCAAACCCTCGCAGATCCTAAAACCTTCAAATATGAAACGCATAGTGACAATACAATCTTTTTCGAGGTTGATGGCCCTTACCGAGCTATGGTCCTGCCGACTTCAAAGGAGGAAGATAAAAATTTGAAGAAGCGTTACGCAGTTTTCAATGATGATGGCAGCCTGGCAGAATTGAAGGGATTCGAAGTGAAACGGAGAGGAGAGCTCAAACTTATTAAGATTTTCCAACAGCAGATCTTCAAATTCTTCTTAGAAGGCACGACGTTAGCAGAGACCTACGGAGCAGTAGCCAAAGTTGCAAATCAATGGCTCGACGTTTTGCACTCAAAAGGGGAGACACTTGCAGATGAAGAATTGATTGATCTCATTTGTGAGAACAGAAGTATGTCTAAAACGTTGGAGGAATACGGGACACAGAAATCTACATCAATTACCACTGCTAAACGTTTAGCTGATTTCTTAGGGGAGCAAATGGTCAAAGATAAGGGACTAAATTGCAAGTACATTATTTGTTCTAGACCTAAGAACGCTCCTGTTACTGAGCGAGCCATTCCCGTTGCAATTTTCTCGGCTGAGACCTCTATTAAGCGGTACTTCTTGAGAAAGTGGTTAAAGGAAGACCCGACAGATATGGATCCAAGAGCTCTACTTGACTGGGACTATTATCTTGAACGTCTCGGCTCGGTCATCCAAAAACTTATCACTATTCCGGCTGCATTGCAAAAAGTCCGGAACCCAGTCCCCAGGGTTGCACATCCAGACTGGCTTCAGAGAAGAATCAATGTCAAGGACGACAAATTAAAGCAGAGGAAAATGACCGACTTATTTACCAAAGCCCCTCTCGATGAAATCACAAACCTACAGGATCCGCGTATGGCAGATATGGAAGATTTCGGGGTGAAGCACTTGAAACCGAAAGCTCTTGGATCTCAACTCGATGCGGCGACTCAGAAAGCCCAGAAGAGAAAATCTCCCGAGCCAGCTGTGGCCGTGTCAGTGAATCCATTTGCTGCTTTGCCAGAGAAGATGCCCTCGCCAGTTGAGGATTATCTTGGCTTTCTCGAGTATCAGAAGCAGAAGTGGAAGATTCAAAAACAAGCACGAATTCGACGTCGACATCTATTCGGCGAATCCCGTGTGAATGCACAGAGTGATATTGGAGCTACGTTCAGAAATCAAGCAGAATTGTTGTTCAAGAGTACATGGCAGGTGCTCCAATTGAGAGGCACTAGAAATCCAGGTGTTGTCTTAGCGTTCATTCTCATTGATTCGAAAGTGCATACAATCAAAGTCAACGTGCCACGACAAGTGTTCCTCAATCTAAAGGGGAACGAACTTCCTGATGTTGATGTGGAAGGCTGCAATGTGGAGAAAGTTACTCATACACTTCCCAATGGGCATCCCTCAGTACATCTCTTCAAGCTTACAATGTCTGAAGATGTCTATGTCAACGATGCTCAGAAACTCTCATTACTCTTCAATCATCCCAGTGTCGAGGGAGTGTATGAAAAGCAGGTACCGTTAAGCGTTCGGGCTATTTTACAATTGGGAAGTCTCTGTACCTTCGATGAGACCCAGCCTGGTGTACTGGGCAAAGGTCTTGAACAAGGATTCGACTTATCTGGCCTCCGTCGCGCGATCGCCAAACAGCCATATCTTACACGCTCACCGATGGGCTACATCTACCTATACCACATTGTTGCTGGGGAAAGGCAAGTTTTTGCATTGTTCTCTACTACGAAAGAGCAGGCCCACGTAATCGTCCTTCAGAAGTCCAAGGACTCGAATCAAGATCTGCCAAATATTGGCAAGATCTATTCAGATATGATGACGAGACGGACACAGGAAGCAGATGGCCAGCCCTGGCAGACCTGTTTTGAATATCAAGAGACGCTCCAGTTCAAGACAAGTCAGGTAACGACAAGAAGAAAAGCACTTCTTGAAATCGGTGACATCGTTAAAAAGATGCGAAATGATGAAACGAAACCTCTCATGCTAGTCATTCAATCGCCTCAAAGGCGTATGCTCATCCATGATGTTCCGATTCTTGGCGAATTCCCAGTACTTCCACTTAAATACGAGATCGAGGATAGTAACCTTCCGCCCCTTGGTTGGCAATCATTTGTCGCAAAACGTCTAGTCAACCACTATCTTAGTTTGGACTCGTGGATCTTGCATCTCACTGAGCTAGCAAGATATGGCGATGTGCCACTTTGTAACCTTGAGCGAGACGATCCACGTTTCTTAATCGACATCGCCTATGCTAGAAGGCTGCAGAAGAACAACGTTGTTTTATGGTGGTCAGGTGGTTCTCGTCCAGATCATGCCGGTTATGAGCAAGATGATGTACTTGGACCTCTGGAAACTGTTCAGATGCCTTCTGTAAATAATCCTGGGACATATCCATCTGTGTGTATAGAGCTTGATGTTCGGAATTTAGCCATCAACACGATCCTGACTTCCTCGTTGATTAATGAACTAGAGGGAAGCGATTCTATCTCATTCAACCCTGCTGCGCCTGCAGATGATTCCCCTAGCGATGGTACCAACATACTGTATTCCGACAATGCATTTGCCACTGCTGGGGTTACAGTACTCCGAGAGATGGTCAAGGCTTGGTGGACAGAAGCTTGCAAAGGTAGTAACATGGCTGATATCATGGTTCAACATCTTGTCAGATGGGTCGAAAATCCCCAATCATTTCTATATGATCGCTCCTTACATTACTATGTGCAAATGATGTCTCGAAAGGCATTTCAACAACTAATGACGGATTTTAGAAGAGTAGGTTCTCACGTTATTTTTGCAAATGCAAACCGACTTTTGCTTCAAACTACAAAGGCAGAAGTCGGAAACGCGTATGCATACAGTCAATACATATTGAAATCCATTAAGGCGAAGCCTCTGTTTCATTTTCTAGATCTCGAGATCAAAGAATACTGGGACTACCTAGTGTGGTACGATGAGTTTAATTATGGTGGAAAAGCCTGTCAGGAAGTCGTCGAAGCCGAGAATCAGACATTGGACTGTGTCATGCATTGGCAGCTTAGCAAATTCCTCCCAGCTACTCTACAGCCCATCTTCCACGATTGGGTGGTCGAATTTGTGGAAACTATGCACAAGCTAAAACGCCCCCAAGTTATCACGGATGATGTCGGCGCAACTCCCCGACCAACGCAGCTTCCAGTTCGTAAATTGGGTGATGATAAGGAGGACAAGATCATCCTTGGTAGAGAATTTGAAAAGCCGTTAAAACGACAAATTGCCGGTCTTCTTAGACGACAGAAAGACGAAATGTTGCATCCTGAACTTGCAGGCGATTATACATTCCCAATTCTTCCTGGATCGCATTTGAAATTCCGTAATCCAGCTCTTCAGCTTGTAAAGTCATTGATGCAAGTGTTGAGCTTGGATAAAAACATCACCTTGGAAGCAAGATTACTTCGAAAAGAGTTGCTCACACTTTTCGAAATCCGGGAATTCAGTAACGAAGCTCGATTCGAGAATCCCAGCGAAAGTCTTCGAATAGAACAAGTCATCTGCGATAATTGTACTATGGCTCGCGACCTCGATTTCTGCCGTGATGAAGATCTTACGCCCTCGCCTGACGAAGCAGCCGGAAGTAGGCCGTGGAAGTGTAGTTTCTGTGAAGCTGAATTCGATCGATTAGCGATCGAAGAGAAGATGATCTCAGACGTACAGAAAATGATTACGGAGTGGGCAACACAGGATTTGAGATGTGTAAAGTGTAAGGGAGTGAGGGTAAATGATTTCATGGAGCACTGCAGATGTAGTGGAGAATGGGTTGGTGTTCTGAGCAAGGATGACATGGAAAGGAAATTAAAGGTGTATAGAAACGTTGCGAGTTTTTATAAGCTAAAGATGTTGGATAACGTTGTTGAGGGGGTGTTTACTGGTTTGTGAATATGGGATTACATGGCGTTAGGCGATTGCTTATGGTGGACTTCATTGCTGGTGTTGGGAATAGCGTCGTGTCTAGGGATAGAGGACGATATAATTACATAATCGAAAATATATTCTGGAACTATTACCGGCAATCGTCTATTGCTTTCGTCCCTTAGAGATCGGTAAACAACTAACTCAAATATATTATAGCGAATGTAATATCCAGCTACCGAAAATTTAAGGGGAGACTATTTAGTCACGTGCAATAATACGTTCGTCAGAGTCTGCTTCAAGTGCAGCAAATCGCGTCGCGAAATTTTGAGCTGTAGGTAGCAGAATCCCAGAATCTTCACCACCCCTCCCTCCGCCCCTTCCTCTTAAGCCCTAAACAAGGATAGGAAAGAAAACCAAATTCGAAAATCCTTGTACGAAAGCTTTATCATTTGCAAAGATGTCGTTCGGTGGCCAAACCCCTACGATTATTGTGCTGAAAGAAGGTCCGTTACCAAGTAGTTAACAAAATGAGTTTTGGGCAACAGCTGATGCAAAAGTTTAGGTACGGATTCATCACAGGGAAAAGGACAGATTATATCCAATATCAATGCTTGTTTAGCTGTACAAGCTACGATTCGAAGTACGTTGGGCCCTTATGGAGGAGATTTGTTATTAGTCGATGAGAACGGGAGACAGACGATCACGAACGATGGAGCTACTGTTATGAAGGTCCTGACCTCCCCATTCTGCGTTCCAGCTTCCGAACTAACGGGCTATAGCTTTTGGATATCGTACACCCGGCCGCTCGAATCCTGACAGATATCGCGAGATCACAAGATGCGGAGGTCGGAGATGGAACGACTTCGGTGGTGGTATTGGCAGGCGAGATTCTAAAGGAGATTAAAGATCATGTGGAGCAGGGAGTCAGCTCTCAGACTATTATTAAGGGTTTGAGAAGAGCTTCTGCTATGGCTGTTAATAAGATCCGTGAGATTGCTGTTAATACGAGTGAGGGTAATAAGAGAGAAACTTTGAGCAAGTTGGCGGGAACGGCGATGAGTAGTAAACTCATTAAAAGAAATACGGGGTTTTTTACAAAGAGTAAGTCCTTTTTTACGAGAGGGTTTTGCTATGCTAATACTGTTTAGTGGTTGTTGATGCGGTTTTATCACTGGACCAAGATGACCTGAATGAGAAACTCATTGGTATTAAGAAGATTCCTGGTGGTTCCCTGACCGACTCACTTTTTGTCAATGGTGTCGCGTTTAAGAAGACGTTTTCTTATGCCGGTTTCGAACAACAGCCTAAATCCTTCAAGAACCCTAAAATCGTCTGTTTGAACGTTGAGCTCGAGCTCAAGAGCGAGAAAGACAATGCCGAAGTCCGTGTCGAGCAAGTTTCCGAGTACCAAGCTATTGTTGATGCCGAATGGCAAATCATTTACAACAAAATGGAAGCTCTGTACAAAACCGGTGCTAAGGTTGTGCTCTCTAAGCTACCCATTGGAGATCTCGCAACGCAGTATTTCGCCGATAGAGATATTTTCTGCGCTGGACGAGTGGCGTCTGATGATCTGGAGCGTGTGATTCAAGCAACAGGAGGGTCTATCCAATCGACTTGTTCAGACATCCACCCGGAGCATCTAGGAACGTGCGGCTCCTTTGACGAGCGACAAATTGGCGGCGAGCGCTTCAACTTCTTCGAGGATTGTCCCGCAGCCAAGACATGCACGCTTGTCCTCCGTGGTGGTGCCGAGCAGTTCATCGCTGAAGTAGAGCGTTCTTTACACGATGCCATTATGATCGTCAAGCGTGCTATCAAGAACAACACTATTGTTGCTGGAGGCGGTGCTTGCGAAATGGAAGTATCAGCCTATCTTCATCGTTACGCCGATAAAAATGTACCCCATAAACAACAAGCTATAATCAAGTCATTCGCCAAAGCGCTAGAAGTGATTCCCCGCCAACTATGCGACAATGCTGGTTTCGACGCGACGGATATCCTGAATAAACTGCGTGTCGAGCATAGAAAGGGCAATATTTGGGCAGGTGTGGATTTTGTGGGTGAGGGCATCAGGGATAATTTGGAGGCATTCGTGTGGGAACCGGCGCTGGTGAAGGTCAATGCTATTCAAGCGGCTACGGAAGCCAGTTGTTTGATTCTAAGTGTGGATGAGACGATCAAGAATGAGGAGAGTGCCCAGCCTCAAGCCCCACAAAGAGGCTTACCTCCTGGAGCGGCACAGAGAGCTTTAAGAGGTAGAGGGAGGGGGTTACCAAGACGGTAAATGAGAGGACGGAATGTTTTGGGTGCGGCTATGTGTAATACTACTAGTGTTAGTAAAAGCTGTGTTCTAGACCTTTAATTTCCTGGGAATCTTCTAGCCTTGTTCTAGAGTCTAGAACCTTTTTATCTAAAGTATAGATTAGTAACTAGATGTACAATGCCATGGACCACACTTACATAATAATAGCTAGTGTTTCATGTTAGACACCATCCTTCTTATATTTCTACAATTCTTTTATAGGAGAGCATTCATAGCCACATACCGTATCAGCCATTCCCAAATCGCCTCCCAAAAACATCTCTTTTACCCTCCCCTTCATCATGCATCTTCCCCTCTGCTTCCCCCCCAATCTCATCCTGATCAATCAACATACTTAAATCATCGTCACCATTACCCTCCGGCTGTGTCACCCTCCCTAACATGGCCTGGAAAGAATCTTGTTCTTCGCCGCGGTCATCGTGTCCCTCAAAGTGGATATTATCCCCATCGCCATGGTCATGGTCATGGTCATGATGATGGCTTTCGTCATGTGCCTGGTTAAAGCTCCCTAAATGGTTCCTTACATCCTCCATGATTTGTGGGTCTAGTGGCATGTATGTGTCCTGCATGCTCTGATGTGAGTGCGTAGGATCCGACATTTGCGCTACGGGTGCAGGGAAATGGCGCTGTTGCTCTTGTTGTAATTGCTGGGAGGTGGATTGCAAAGTATGAGAGTCTTGGGAATGAGACGGTGGTAACGTGCGGTTGAGGACTTGGGGAGAGACAGATGTTGCTGGTTCTGTGGGATGAGAATGAGAGAATTCGCTCGCTGAATGTGGATGGGTGAGACTTAGGATTCGACCAGCTGCACTGACGCCAGTCTGGCCCATATTTGGACGACGAGGAATAATGCCATCTGGACGAACAGTCGGAGTTTTCCCTAATTCCTTGCATTCGGCACAGTTCCTAATTACAAGACTAACCGTCTCTTTAATCCTCACCCAGTGAAATTTCTCCGCTATAGTAGCAGTTGTCTTATTGATACCTCCATGTTGTTGAATATGTACATTTCTCGCAATTTCATATTGTCTCTGAGGATCAGAAATGACTTCTTTATCCTTCAACATAAGCTTATCGTTCTCGAGGAGTTTGTAGTGCGTGGCTGCGCTCCGAAGTCTGCTTTTCTCGGCGCGATCAGCTCCATTAGGGTATTTGCCGAACTTCAGGTAGAATTTGATTTTATCGAAGCGTTCTTCACTCACAAAGTCCTCGTTCTCGGAGCCAAGCTCGCGTCCGTAGATTATGGCATCTATGAATTGCCCTGGATAGCTTTTCAGGTTTCCGGCGCCCTTTACACGACCTATTCGTTTGAAGCCTAAGGCGTCCCAAATTCGGCAGGATGCCACGTTCGTTTCATAGACAAGGTTGAAGACAGAGTATGTATAGCCAAGTCGTGGTGCCCAGTCGAGATAACTCTCTCCCATCAGACGGCCAACGCCTCTGTTTCTTGCAGCATCGGTGACGAGAAACCCGCCATTGCAAACATGACTGCTCCGGCCTGGGTAGTTGGGCTTGATGTAGAAACTTCCTAGACATTCGGTAGCCCAATTCTTGCCCTCAACGATTTCATTAGCTGATTCGATGTTACCCAGGAGCATAACAGCAGCAAAATTCTCAAACCAGTATGTAGAAAACTTTTCGCAGGAATTGACTTCGATGAAAGGGTAAGTATCGCCCATCTCAATCTCCTTGTTTATCTGATCAGTAAGATAGGCCAGGAGAGAAGCTGGAACTTGGTGGTGAGAAGAGAATGGGATTATGGTAGCAGCAGTAACTCTATCACGAAGGGTCACCTGTCGAGGGTAGACATCTACAGGAAGTGCAGGCTGAGGATCATGCGGATCTGGGAATGGAGCTGATCCCGAAGTACGATAGATAGGTGCAGCATTTGGATCCTCAAGATTCGCCGGCATCTTGACGCTTTTTCACTTTGATAGAAACACCAAAAAGGGGGTTAAGGGCTACATTGTATTTCATTAGATATAGAACTATAGCAAATAAGGATAAAAGATTGCGCACAACAATTCCTTGAGAATCTTAGCTGAAAGTTCCACACCTGTGTAGGTAATCTGGGACTGACGGCCAGCTGCGCACAGAGGAATCCCAGAGGATTATTATTGGGACGATGTCAATTGGAAGTTGATGCTCCACAGGAATTGCAGAGATGAGATGTTCGCTGTTTGGTCCAAGATATCCCCGTGGACATTTCGGCATGAGAAAGAATTCTTCAGACTTGTGTTATGTAATCGTATAGATCACGTGCTAACTGACGAGTAAATGAAAGAGCGATTATAACTACTTCCAATACAAGGGTCTATCTCTGGGGCAATAGAGCTAGGTTTGATTTGAATAAATGTTACTCTTCTGCGAGTGTCTAGATAAGGTAGATTACATTCAGGTCCGGTGCGTTCTGGGTCCATCTCTATATACAATATCCTACTTTCTAACCTTTATAACAAACATATCGAACTAATTAGCTCCCAGCATCGTA
The DNA here is from genome assembly GCA_002276475.2 of Chlorociboria aeruginascens. Taxonomy (NCBI): domain Eukaryota; kingdom Fungi; phylum Ascomycota; class Leotiomycetes; order Helotiales; family Chlorociboriaceae; genus Chlorociboria; species Chlorociboria aeruginascens. The sequence continues at coordinate 79,994 of NCSK02000050.1, read as the reverse complement.
TCCTTCTGGTCCTTTGGCTCTCCGAGTCCCTGTGGTGGTAGCCAAGTAACTTTCCCCGTCTTAGCCGCCTCCAACCTCTTCTGCTGACCTTCCTCACCTGCTCTCCCTAGTACTCCTGCTATGACTTGGATACACCGTAAACTTCTGATGTTAGTAAGTCCTCAATTGATCTCCTCGCTCAAAACATACCTATCATCATTTGCCGGAATGGGATACGTAACCCAAGTCGGATCGGCATTCGTATCAATAACAGCAATCGTTGGAATATCATTGAGACCGCACTCATGCAGTAAGACATAATTTTCCAACGGATTCATGCAAACTACCAAATCCGGTTTCAGCGATGTCCACTCCTCGAGTTTCTCTTCAAATCCAGGAATTTCCTCGTCATGCACACCCACAGCCTTAATCCTACACTTGCCCAGAATCTGTTCACCATTTGTGATGCTACCTGGAATCCACTTTTCGAAGAGATGACATCCTTTCGCCATTTGTGCTGCAAGCGTGACACATTCAGTGTGCCCGGGACGATTCCCAACGAACAAAATCAATCCACCATGATAAGCCACACCCTCGACAATCTTTGCGGCACGACGGAGATGAGCTGCTGTAACTTCGAGAGATATAATGTGAATCCCCTGTCGAATACCGTAAATGTATCTCTGGTTCGCGGGATTCCATAAACTTGTCGAGTGTCCCATATGACTTTGTGATGCCATTAACAGTTCCAATGTGACATCTTTAGGATAAGGCGGGTTGACTAGAGAATCATAAGGTTCATACGTTCGGTCGACCACGGACCCCAATTTCGCCGTTTTTCTCTCGATAAGTTTGGAAAGTTTGTAGTCTCTGGCCACCGTTGCTAAAGCCTTGGTTTTTTTAGTGCGTTTGGCGGGAGGCACAAATGATTGTGTGAGATGGAGTTGGTTTATGCCGACTTCGTTGGATTGGGTATCTTGGGCATGGGTGTCTATTGAGGGCCCGATTGATTCTGTCTCTGTTGATAATGATCGCAGATATGATCTTTGTATAGGGGCAGTGAGAGCCTTTCGGCCTATGATCAAGAATCAATTAGCATGAGACCGGACAACAGAGTCATAAGTGATCTTACCATGCCGTATGGCTACATTTCTCAGGATCATCGTTGAATAAGAAAGCGCAGCTCTATCTCAGACGACAATTTTGAGGTTTCTGGGAGCTTAGTCGCACTAGTGAAAATGCGCTATTCTATTTCGGGCGTAGCAGTACAGAATAGCATCATCTCACAAGATTTTCTTTCACTAACTAAACTCCGTAATCATAATATGGATATTAATGGTTCTATTAAAAGAGTAGATATCTATCTATACGAATTCATCGAAGAAAAGGACGCATTCCTGCGGAAATCAAAGGTATCGGCTGATTCGTTAAATTAAGTAGCATCAAATCAGATGTTACTACCTCTGCATATGTACATAAACAACTCCCATACATATCTTATGAACGGCTGGTAGCCCTCGTCAAAGCAAAGACACCAACAATAACCACAGCTAAAGTGACTATCGCTCCTGGCAATAGTAACTCGTTCGGCACACCCGCAATAACCTGCTCCTCAGGTGACTTAGCAGGAGTTTTACGGACCCGCGATCTGGCTGGCTGCTCTTCTTCACTTGCAGACTCATCAGAAACTGCTCTTCTTCTCTCGCGGACAGTTGAGGTAGGTGGCGTTGCTCCTTGGGAGATTACAGGTTGAGGATCCAAGGTGGCGCTAAGCGGGGGCTTCTCGGGATCATGAACAAACAAGTCAACCTTGTCTCTGTGACCATGTCTCGCAAGGACAATGGCTTCTAAGAGATCGTTATCTGTGGTGATAGACACGGTATCGCCTTCATCGTCCAAATAGCTGAGAGCATAGCCGGAGTTCCCCAACTTCCCATCAACAAATGTTGCAGCACCACCAATGGCTTCAACTTCTGGTCCTAATTTCGCTGTAACAGCTTCAACAAGTTCCATAATCCCATGGGCTGCAGTGACTTGGAGTCTGTGTACACGTCCACTAGGTGCCTTGAACTTGAAAGGAAATGGGAGTTCCTCTGCAGGTGTTTCTGCATGAGCGGCCAATGCAGAATGAGCAGGTGAATCTGCACCAGTGTGTGATGCAGAATCTCCAGGTAAGACACTCGGGTCAAGTATCCGCTCATGTCCTCGAGAAAGGTCGGGTGACATTAATGATCTACCTGGAGTGTGATGATGACTTCCTTCTCCAGATATCATAGATTCCGTTTCATTCTCAAGCGAAAGCCAAAATTTATTCCAAGCAGGCCCTTCACTGTCTCCAGTCGACATCGTATTAATCTGTTCCAAGGTAGCATATGTAAGCTTCAAGACGTCCACCATTCCTACGATTTCACCAGCATCGTTCATTACAGGTAAGTTCAAATAATGGCCATCTATTTAATTAGCTCTCTTCACTCAAAAGAATTACTATCTTACCATGCATCTTTCGTAAAGCGGCTTGAATGCTCATATCCATAGGAGCAAAGTCAGGATGGGGTGTCATAACACGAACCACGCTGCAATTGGCAGGATCCAGTCCAGGGGCAATGACACGAAGAACGACATCCTTGCTAGTAAATATACCAGTAATAGAACCTTGGTCTTGTACGAGGACAGCAGTTGTGTGATTTTCCTTCATCAATGCAGCAGCCTCCTTCACTGATGTCCGAACTGAGACTGTAGTAGGAGGTGTGCCATTGAGTACTGATTCAAGTGTAGGGCCAGACATTTTTGATCGTAGAGCTTCGACATATTGGATAATTTGTTGAGGTTGACTTGATCCTAACTCTGACTGAACGCCTTCCAGTGCATCATAGAGTTTTCTCGATGAGCTGTATGCTCGTTCCAATTTCTCCATGGCATCATAGAAACACTTTGTGATATCCAGAATACCAGAGATGTCTTGATTCTCGTCCATGACTGGTAAATGACGGAATCCTTTTCTAACCATGAGATCCAAGGCATCGGTTGCACTAGTATCTGTTCTCGCACATAGTGGGTTCTTCGTCATAATCTCTGCAATTGTAACATTGCTTGCTTTTATTCCCGCTCCAACAACTCTGAATGCTAAGTCTTTTGCAGTGAAGATACCAGCAATCCGATCATCATCGTCTGTCACAAGTACACAGTCCTCCCTCTTTGCTGCCATAAGTTGTGCTGCCTCGGCAACAGTCGTATTCGGCTTGATTTGTAGAGCTTGGCTTGGACGTAGAGCAAGAACTGTTCCTGGAGGAGCTTTTCTGGTTTGTCGTGCCCTGCCAGTGGTATGCTTCTTTTTGCTGAGATCCGTCTCTATCTTCCTTCGGATGGCCTAAGACACATCATCAATTTAATTACTACAGTAGAGATTTCTTGTCATACCTCATCTCTCTTCGTTTGCTTTTGCCTGCTGGCACTCATTGTAGAGCCAGCAGCCTCGCTGGGCGCGGTGCTTCCATGAGTATCGAAAGGTGCTGCTGGTCGAGGAATATTTGACGCAGGACTATTATTAAATGCGGGCATAGTACCTCGTCCCTGGCCGCGACTCGGCGTCCCCCTCATAGTGCCGGTTGAAGAAGCCATATTAAGCAAAGATAGACTAATAAAATCTGCGTCTTATGCGTGGTAGAATGCTAAGCGCTGACTTTGCACTGTATGGTGAATGACAAGATGGCAGCTGATACTTCCCAGGTTGTTTCTTGTCCGGCGGTTGATAGGGAAACCGTGCAGGGGTTCAGGCACGACTCGGTTTTATTGTTTGTTTACATAGCCGAAGCCGAACATTGAATCTTGACTTTTAGAATTATAAACTAAACACTACACAAATCATACAAACTCTACAAAACAAAACTCAAATCTACATCTAACAACTATCTACCTTCCCCTTGTCTGAAAACAATTTCTCTATAAATAGTTTTTGTTCTCTCTCAAAACGGCCTTAGGAAGGCCCAATTTCATATCTCAAAGGCTCTACCGGAGTCAATAACTGCTGAGGAGTCCTAACATCTCAATTTGCCCGGCCTAACGGCTTGCGCTGCGTGAGGTAAATGTTGAAGTATTATTTTATCTTGTTGGTTTTCTGATATTTTACAGTCTCGGAACCTCAAGGTTTGCTTAATTGCAATACTTTCAAACGACAACAATCCGAACTCTTCAAGCATTCAATCATGCTGTCTAATCCCAATTCTAACCTTCAAAATCGACAACGGCAACACAGACGACAAAACTCGACACCAGTTGCATTCGAAGCCGTGAAGGTTACAAGCCTGCCAAATATCCAGAGCCATGGTGCCCATCGCCGTGGCATGAGTCTGGATCAACGTCAACGCCAAACACCACCGCAGGAAACAACAGTAAGTATTACTAACCAAGGATATCAAACGACACCACAGCATATTTTGCGAGAAACGCAGCAGCAAAGACTGGCACGCCCGGGCCAAAACTTTGGAAGTTACGATAATGACGAGAATTACCTTAACTCGCCAATCGGAACTCCCCATAGACAATCTTTTGATACCGGTTGTAATGGATTACATGGAGCAACTGAAAATTCCTCTCCGTATACATATTCCGGACCTATCGACACGACAAGTTCTATCGACCCCAATAGCTTCAATGGGGCCAGCGATTTCAATCTTTTCTCGACCGATGGACCCATCACACCATCTGTATATTTAGATTTTTCCTCGAGCCTCGACGCCAATGGCAATGAAGGATCGATTAACGAGGATCACAGACGCGGGTCTTCAGGAAGAAGAATTAGCGGTGGTATCATAGATAGAGTTGCACAATTTGAGCAGCTCGCCTTGAAATCACCACAAAGACCCTTAACACCTCCAAACAAGAATGCAAAAGGTAGTAAATGATTTAATAATATATTAGAAGTAACCTAACGAAAACAGATTACTTTCCACTCACTCCCGCTGATACTCCTTTGAATCGGAAAGTCAAGCATGAGCAATATCAGCAAAGATTCCCTGAATCATACGATACATCAATGGAGGAGACGATCAAGCCAAAAAGTAATCACCGGGCAAGAGGTGTGTTCGACGATATGAGACGAGCTGCCGAGATGAATAACCTACCAAGTCCTCCTGGAACAGGGTCAATCCCTTCTATCAGTACCTTCGATTCTGCTCCGATGCCAAATGCGTCTCACCTAAAAATTGGAGATATAAACCTCGATTTCATGAAGAATCAGCAATTGGCAGAACCTCAATATTCCCCAAAGTCATCCAATCACTCTCCTGCGCTCTCTTATCACTCGATGCCAGAGAGCCCACAGAAAGCCTTATTTGGAGACCCATTTGTAGATAAGCCTAGCTTGGAAGCCCCCGGAATGTCTTCATTCCCATTGCCAAAGAGCAATGATGGTTTGCCAAATGTCATCTCTCCAGCCCAATCACCGTATAGACGATCCGAATCAGTCTCTAGTATCAATATTGATGAAACAATCACGGATACCGGCATTACCATTGATGATATTGCACATTTTATCCAAGGTCCTGATCCAATCGATCAAAAATGGGTCTGCTTGTACCCGGAGTGTAAGAAACGCTTTGGGAGAAAGGAAAATATCAAATCGCATGTTCAAACGCATCTTGGAGATAGACAATTCCAATGTCCTCACTGCCACAAATGTTTTGTCAGACAGCATGATCTCAAACGGCACGCCAAGATTCACAGCGGTGTGAAACCCTATCCATGCCAATGTGGAAACAGCTTTGCAAGACATGATGCTCTTACTCGACACAGACAACGTGGGATGTGTATTGGGGCTTTTGAAGGCATTGTAAGGAAGACTGTCAAGCGTGGAAGACCTCGGAAGAGCCGACCTGATGACGAAGAGCGCCTCAATAAATCTTCTCGAACCAGGCAGAAGAACAAGGCGATGTCTTTAACGTCCTCAGCTTCAGAGAGCTCGGAGGATATTTCGGGTCATTCACCTAGAAGTGATCTTGATATCCTCGATAATAAACCATTCGGTGACTACGATTATAGTCAGAACTCAACGGCTATGGACCATAGCAGCTTCCAGTATACTCAACTTCAATCGCCACTACCAACAAATTGTGTATCGCCTCAAGTTATCCAGGCAAGCTCGCCCTCGGCATTTAGTCACCATTCAGCGTATTCTGAGCATCGTGGCTCTGTAAGCATGTCGGAGCAACTCCCTTCATATCCATCATCGCCTGCGAAGAGTGTTCATAGTCAATATCATTCACCACCAGGACTCTGTGATTCTTCATCTCCAACAGCCAGTATTCACTATTACGATGATGGTACTTCAAATCATGGTGGAGAGCTCACAAGTCTTTCGGGTTTAGCAAACATTTCTGAACACGATGACGAAATGTTTCTTGAAGCGTTTGCAGCAGCGAGTAGTGATATGACTCAGTTGGAAAGAGATCCAGATTTATTGATGGGAAAGTTCGATGATGCCTTCGGAGCAGAGGGTGGAGATAATTTGTTCAAGAATAGTGATGTCTTCTTCGGTAGTCCATGAAATTCCGAGTATATGCGATGGTTTAATGATTTCTTTCTTGGGCTATGTAAAATATCGAGGGAGATGGGGCATGGGCGGCAATAAAAAGGATTGGATGGCTGGAGTGCTATTTTAGCGAGATTGTTTCTTTTGGCGTTGTTTGTACGACTCGAGCAATTTGGCTCTGACGATTTCTGAGGACGGATGAATAGCTGGTGTTTGATTAGATAGCTGCTACGATTCTCAATGAATAACACATTCTTTAGCCAGATCGATAGAATCTTGATGTTGTGAATTTTTGATATAAGCCTATGAATTTAGGCCCAACTTGAACCCCTTTATCATAAAATAAGATTTCGGCTCCCGGGGGTGCAGATTTTAGCGCTATAGATACATCGCAATGTCGGATTCATTTATTTTTTGTTCCATAGAAAACTTTCCCACTTGTACCAAATCAAGGACACGGCATGAGTTTATCTTGTCTCTGGGGTCCCTAGTAGTGTCTACAATGAAAGCAATGAGATGGACTCTGACGGTTGATGTTTGAGAGAAGAGTGTTTGAAGGGGAGATATCTAGAGTTCAGCAATGGTCAAAGGTGGCTGGTATTGTGTAGGTAAGTTAACGTGCTGGATGGAATGGGAGCCATCAAATGCTCCTGTTCATGAATAGCTTTGAGACCAAGACCACGGTCATTCTCCAAAAAGCTCAGAAACTCTGGTATGTAGGGCAACGAGAATAATACATTGTGTTGTCAAACAAGGTCAGAGGAGCGAGAATGGGACATATGGTTGCTTAGACTATTAAAGCCTAAAGGCCTAAAGAGCAAGAGAAAGAAAACCCAGAAATCGTTTCAATTCATGGAGGCTCTCTGGTCTCAGAGTGAATGTGAGTCACGTGGCACCCATAATTCAACACATTGTTACTTCCGGCATTTCTATTGGAGCTGACTTTTAATAGAGTATGCATGGTCGATAGATGGAAGAAGGAATAGCTTCATTCTTTCTAGACTAGGGGCAGATAGTAAGGAAAGGATATAAAAAGGCGAAGATAGAATGTGAAGGTTAATCGATAAGGTCCAGAGGTCACTCCATAAGTGTCCCACACCCTGACCGGGAGAAGCTTCCATTTCTAGCAAGATGGGGGCCAATTCGGCCAGAACCGGATATCTTAGTAGCGCCCTTCCTCCTTCCCTAACAGTGACCTGTATGAATGACTCTATCTAAGTCGGTCTGTATCAAGCAATGCGTGGCACGAGGGAAGGCGACTGAGCAGAAAAAAGAATGGTAACGAGTTTTAGAGCAAAGAAAACCCTCTTATGTTCTCTTATGTTCTCTTTGCTGTGCCGGAACCAAGCCCTGGTTTCATGATAGGTCCCTGTCGGCACTTGAGACTCCTCTATGAGCTGCTCTACCTTTGGCTCTAAAATAAAATCAATCATTGTGCCATATAATCCCGTTAACATGCAGTTCTGGCAGTTCTTTAAGATCCGAATAAAGGACTTTGAATCAAGAATCAGCTGAAGAAAAGATAACCGTGGAATGACCAATGGCGGAGTCAAATAACAGGAGTTCTCAAGCGGGAAATAAGGTAGAAATGTTACAGTCTTCATGCGGCTATTTGTATTGAGGTAGTTTGCCCATTGACTCTCGAAGTTTCAGTTTTACCACAGCGGCAACCCGCCTGTTCTACAAGTCACATATTTCTGTCTTCAGTTTCCCAACAGCTCCTTACGATGAAGGACGGTATCAAGACGAACAGGGAACTAAGCTACCTCTACAAGGTAGTAAGTTACTCACTTCACACAACTTCGAGCACGACTGTTACGACCTGAACTACTTTACAGCTATCTCGATACCTCACCATGGCTGAAATCTGTGAAACCACAGCCCCAAAGGTCAAACTTAGTTGCCATCAGGGTTCTCCGGGAGCCTACGAGATTCTGACTGTGATTACGGCCAAGGATGAGCTTCTCAAAGTCCCTCTTCGTTGTACCATTCGCGTTCCCGACACCGGAATTGCCTACAATCTTCCCCTAGATCTGTAAGCATCCCCGGACCCCGGGATCCCATCAAGTTTCCCAATCAAACACACCTCTAGAACAATAGTCTTGAATTACTCCAAATAATCAATCTGCTAACTCCAGTTTGTACAGTGGAGCCTTCCCAATCTACAATGTCAACGACTACACAGCTAAGCTTCCGAAGTCTCTAGTTGCGAAGGGTGGTGTTTTTATTCCTACCTACCGTATGCCGAACCCTTACCTGAGGTTTAGAGGTTTTTAATTCCGACTAAAAACAGAGCGTGAAGCAATGTGGGTCAAATTCGATTCTAGTCGACCATTCGCAGTCAAGTTATACGTCGGCGGTATCAATGCTATCTCTGGAGAGTCCATGATTGAGACCGAGAAGACCACCGAACAACAAAAGAAAGCATTGATGGAGGGAAAGCCTTCATAAGATTACATTGTTTCACCTAATCAATACTGGCTCGATGGGATTGCCTCTAATAATGGAACTGTATCCCAGTTTGTTGCAACACAAGCTGGAACAGGTTACTCAATTGAGACCCAAGTAACGGGCAATGACTCTATTGCAGGCTTGCAATTTGAGATCATTCCTCCCAAATATCAGCCAAGCAGGCAAACTACAAATCCCAGTTCTATGGGTAGCGGCAACCTTGAAAATCTCCTCCCCCAACGATGCCGATCTTAGTCAAAACTCTTACTAGAAAAAAACTCACGCTTTGTGTAAATCCTGAAGACACCGTTCAAGATTTCAAATCTCGTATTCAGGATGTCGTGGGCATTCCCCTGGATCAGCGGCGAGTTAAATTTTCTGGAAGTCAGCTCGAAGATGATAATATAATTTTCCATGACGCCTGTCAATCAAAAGTACTGACTTTGATTCAGATTACTACTTTCCGAGCCTGTAAAATCTATGCTGTTTATAGCCCTATATCTACAACTGGGCCCAATGATAAACATACGTAGGGTTACACAACTGACGTAGTTTTGAGACTCTGGGGTGGTGGAGACCCCAGACCAGCGATGAGACAAATGGCATTTGCAGCCGGAGGATCTTTCAAACGTAAGATCCCCAAAAATTACCTTTTGGGTACTCTAATGTTCTGCTTTGAAGCTGTGTCTCGCGAGCAAGCTTACATTCCAACAAAATTTCAGTTGATCAATTACTGACCTGCTCGTTCTTGGAAGTCATTATTCCCGATAAGCGGCCTTCAGGAATATGGGACATCGAGAATGCCATCTTCTTTAATGTGTCCCTCCAGATACCACCGTATAAGAAATGAAATTCCTGGTTTGATTTAAGAAAAGTACTCCTTGAGATCTGCAATGACTTTAATTTAGGGGGAAGTAACTTGAGGGCTGTAATAGTTAGCCAATATTTAATGCTTAGTTTGACATTGACGTTGAATGCTCTTAAACCTGACGATTATGGAATTACGGCAGTTTGTGATCCCTATATCTAATTACCGCAGAGCACTAACTGATAAATAGACATCTGCAATCGATCTTAATTTGCATGCTTGTTGTAGCTGTACTCGACCTAAAAGAATTCGGCTCAACGATTCCGACTTAGCAGAATAACCAGCCAAGGAACAGGGGTTGACTCGCATCAATATCGTACATAGAACATGGAACGTAGGATTTCTTTCAATAAACACCTTCTCGATGCTAATTAGTTCCAGGCAATCGTTGGATTTTATCCCTCAGTGACCTCAATTGCTGCCTCGGTATATGCTCCAAAGGGCTACACTTTCTTCGACTGCTGCAATGAGCCGACTTGGATTGCTAGTAACATTGATGCTCTTAGTAATTCAGAGCGAGAGTCCGCTCTGAGCTTCGTGGGGTATAAGATATCCTAAGTACAGTAAGCACCTTCTGAAGGAGATTTATGTTTGTTTTCAGGAAAACAACACAGTTACACAGCTGTATGTCAAGGAATGGAGCACATACATTTTGAGCACCTGGACTTGTAATTTTTCTAAGGAAGAAGCAGATAAAATCGCGAACTGGAGTCCTTATTCCCCCTCCAAATTTTCCAAACCATTCAATCAAGTGAACAATATCGGGTAATTTGTCCGATTCAGGGGTAAAATAAAGGGGGGAGTGCCAAGCCTAGAACACCATATTTAAAAAATGGGTAATCTTCTCAATATTGCAGATAACCCTAAAGGTTAGTCGGGGAACAAATCTCCCAGATCTCCCAATTACTAGCTAGGACTAGAAGTTCTTCAGACGTCCTTTCGAAATGGATATGTATCATATAAAGTGGTGTTGCGAGGCTGAGCGTGGCACCAATCATGGATGCCAAGCATTTCTCCGTCTCTCCGCACGTCACTCCAGCCTCCTCAACACAACATTATATTAGAATCTCTTCAAATCCTTTTGGAACTGCATAAATTCATGTTCTATGCATAAAAATGCAATGGCGGAAGTTTTTGGGATCGTGACTGGAGTTCTGGCATTGCTTCCTTTATGTCGAGGTATAGTATTTGTACATCCATTTCCATTACGAAGGTCCTTTTGAGGATCAGGAATTGACAGACTCATACCAGACGGCCTTGAAATGATTAAGGATCTATTCGAAGCTAACAAATCTATGTCACTTGCTGTTGGAAGAGTAGAACTGCAACTAGATGTAAGACTACTTTTTCATCCAGACATTGGGCTTTGATTCACATGAATAGCGGTATGATGAATGGCGAGACATTTGGCGGAACGACGAAGGCAGCGATTTGAAATTCGAGAACTTTGCTAAAAGTAATCCGTCGACGGCGGGACGAATTTATCGTCAACTGTCGTTGATGTCGCAAGCGCTTTTCGATGCGAAGGCTTTGGAAGATGATTATGGGTTTAAGCTGGGCGAACGTCCAAATCGGGTTTGTTCCCTTTCACGATCCGGTCAATAATCCGGAAACTTATAGAAAATAGGAACCCAAAGACTTAAATACCTTCCACCTAAAAACCGGCCAGGTTCTACTGGTAGGAAAAGCACAAGATAGCTTTCTCGAATCATGCAAGACGAACATGTCCTTCATCCTCAAATGCAAATTCGTATTTCGGAAGAAAGAAACACAATGGAGCAAACTAATCGATCTGCTCAAAGAATACAACGAGAACCTCAGTACCTACGGTCCGAAAGTGGATTTGGTGAAGATGTTAAAGGGGGAATTCGATGTTTTGAGAAGATTGCAACAGGAGGAATTGCAGAGGAGAGCAGAGGCTTCTACCTACGAGGCACGGAATCTTAGCTCGGATAAAGAGCATAGGGGACGCTATCATGAAATGTCACTCGCTGCTAATTTTAGCGTCGTAGTGAAATACGAACGACAGCATGAAGCTTATAAATTCTCTATGCTGGATTTCAGACTCGATGCTGCGTATGCTGTTTCGTCGGGTAACGACTCCACGATGGCGCTATTGTTTGATTATCCGGTGCGAAGGGAACACAGAGTTGTTTTGATAGAGTGGATTCAGGATTTGGATCGGGATCAGGAAAGAGATACCAGAATTAAGACTTTGATGCTGGCTACTCCAAAGCCTGGACAGTTATTATTGCCGATTTGTTATGGGATGGTTGAAGATCCGGCCGCGAGGAGGTTTGGACTTGTCCTTGCCCCTCCTGCCCACATTCGTTCAAATTTGCCTCGTCTTTTACCTGCGGGTGCCATTTCGAGAATGAGAATGCCGGTTTCGTTGAAGGAACTTCTACAGAGAAAACATCCTTCATGCCCTTATATCCTAGACCTAGGAATAAGATTCCGTCTAGCGAAGAAACTTGTGGATGCGATCCATAGTAATCAACTCTTTTCTTTATTTCGGCTCCTTTATTTTGCTATGTTACTGCCCCCGCTCTGTGTTTCATCTCTTTTAGCTTTCGCTCTTTATAAAAACGTTGATACTAATTCGTTCAAGTGATGCATTGTGTAGGCGTAAGTATCCCCGGAGAGTGAAAGATGTCTCGGGATTACTACTTCTCAGATATCCTAAAGAGGTAATTGCTAACTCACAGTCTGTGTAGTGGGTTCATAAGTATTAATTCTCGACTTTTCATAGATTGAATACTAAAACATATAGGAATATCCGGTCTAACTCGATCTTGTTCTTCCCCGCTCGAGGGCCCCTCTATCGTGGTCATCCTGCTCCAGCAGAAGTTTTCCCTCAACCTCTCGGGTACGATGAACCTCTCTTCGTGGGTCTAGGTAATGCACGCATCGACGATGCTGTGAGAGACCATCACAACGTTTATAGCGATAGAGATGAAGAGGATCTACTTGAAGACTGGCGGGCAGGTAGTAAAAACCGCCACCGACCATATCACTCCAAGAGGCCGCATGATATAAATCTAAATTATTACCAGCATCCAGACAAGCGATGGAATCCATCACTCAAATATTCCAGAGCACATGATATTTACAGTCTAGGATGCTTATTATTGGAAATTGGGCTGTGGAAATCATTGGACCAGGTAGTCGATACGGAAGAAGAGAATTATACCGAGACGACGAAACAATTTCAGAAGAAGGCGTTGAAATTGGATGGGTATGTTGGGTCTCCTTTCGAATGTATTCATGTTCTAGAGCTCATTGTTGCTAGGTTGATGGGGTCGATATATGGGAATGTTGTGCGGAGATGTTTGGCCATTAATACGAGCGAGAGAACGGAGGCGGAGGTGAATTTGCTGACCAGATTCTGTACGGATATTTCGATGAGTTTGGAGAAATGTTCTGCATAGGAAAGATTGAATGTTGTAGGATATCATTGTGTTAAATTGGTATGTAGAAACCCTTGAACGATGAAAGGGGGAGAAGTCACGTGAATCAACCTCTGTTATGGAAAACTCTTGTTTCAAGTCTTCTATTTTGGATGCCACAAAACACGTTATGTAATATTTACTGTGCACTTTCCTGATATTGAATATCGAGTTTTAATTCTATCTGTTGGTGGTAGGTTCGTCACGTGGTATATTTACAGTCCTCCAACTTAAAGTTTTTGTTGCAGATCTAGAAAACGAACAACGTCTCTGCGAACATAATGAGAGAGCACATCTCTATACTTTTTATGGCTTCAGGAAATTTGCATTTGAGAAGGTCTTAATTTAGAGTAGATGCGCTCTTCTGCATTTCATGAAAGCCGCGAAGCGTTCAATTTCTAGACGTGCAACAAAAAATATCGGCAGGGCAATTGCACGTGCTCAGGCAGATGATTTCTCCTTTCTAGCTGAGGAGGCATCACAAATCTCTTCTCAACATCTAGGCTCAAAAAATAAAGAAACTTCTCTACCCCGAGAACCAAAAGTTCTGAAAGATCTGAGCACAATCTACCTTGCCGGAGTATTGCACAGTTGGGGGATTCACGAAGACAGGAGTGTCAGGTATATCTTCATTTCTGTTATTCCAACACTAATGGCACGGAGTGCTCTATCTCTTACCACTCGGACGATACTCTGGTAGACAACGCAATCTGACGACATAAGGAACATATTTTAGACATGCGTTACCTATCCGTCATTACATTTTAAGCCCTAACCACACATTGATAATTTCCCTTTTAAATCACACCACCACTCATCATCGGTGGCCACGCCCGCAGCCTTCACATCTTACACAACACTAATCAGCCAAAAACACCGCCAAGATGTCAAACATAAACCTACTCCTCACGTCCTCCTTCCCCTTCTCCCTCTTCGATAGACCCTACTCGACAATCCTTCTCCTACTCTTAATATATTCCATCAATCTACTTCCAAAATACCAAAAGAAAAAGAAATCCATCGCCGCCGACGAAGAGGAAGAAGGAAAGTACCAAAGGTTACTAATTGAACTCGAGAATATGAAGAAGGAAATAAGTAGAAAGCGAAAACAGGATATGGAGGAGAAACTAAAGCTGACGGGGAGTCCTGATATCTCTTACAGAAAATGGAGAGATTGGGCGGTAAGACAACTACTGTGGAAATCTAGGAAGACCAGTGGCTAGGATGTTTGAATTTAGGGATGGAAATGGAGATGGAGAGGTGAGAGTTCTGGGGAAAGCGACAGCAAAATAAAATAATTCTATCTTGATTACAAATTGAAGGGTTGCATAGAGGTTTCGAGTGTTGGCGATAGCCATGAGATTTGAAATTTGGGGGAACAGTAACGAGAGGAAGGAGTTACGCTGCTCTTTTTTCTCTTGAGAGATTTATTCTTTTACTGGAAGACCTTCGGGCTTGACTTGATTGGTAATAGAGAAAAACTGGCAAAAACAATTAGCGGGAATCAGTCATGTCATAAAGTCATAAATTCCCATCCTTGAACATCGCTTAAAATTTTCCATATGAGAAATGTCTAACCTCAATACGTTATTCTCAATACGTCTTTATTTTGAATTCCAAAACCCTCTAGTCTATCTCTTTATGGCAGGCCTCACACAGAATCCTTTACTTTAATATACTTAACCCCTTAACCGTATCGCCTACAGCTCGCGATTCATCTCCACAGGACCTCATGTTCCAACCAGCTCATTCGGTATCTGGATAAATATCTCCCAATATCAACAGCGAGAGTCATAGCTCTTGCAAATATACAATGACTATAGATTGACTCCAGACTGATGATATTATTCAGAGAGAAAGAAAGAGATGCTACTATGACGAAGGAGGGAGTGTGAATAATAATGACATTTCTTTGAATTGAGGATTTCTGCAGCTGCACAACCTTAACAACCAGTAATATATTACAATTCTTGATTTTTATTTCATTGCATTTATTATACCCCTTTGTGGTCTTACGAAATCTAAATCTGAATCAGAACTGACTCCAAATTTGGAGGAATTTTACTATTGACATCATTACCTCAATTCTGTTCAAATCAAAATTAGTTCAGATCGAAATCAGTTCAGATGGAAATCCCCCGCCCAACAGAACCTTTATAAACCCTATACAGCTGTAACTCGACACTTTCCTCCTTGCACATTTATAAATTCTCAAATTCCTAAATTCCTCTTGCGTCTGCGATACCAAATATCAAATAGCAACCATACGAATCTTGCAACCATTTCCCGAAATCCAAAAACAACATCCTTATAATATTAACATCATGCTCTTCTTCCCCCCCTTCGATCCCAACATGAGCATCGTAGCCATGGATGTCGATCCCCCCACACCGCCACCCGCCATCAAGAGCAGCGATGTAGTAATGCCACTCCCTACACACTCTGATACCACTTCATCTAGCTCCCACGCTGAGTCCAGCGAAACCGACATGGACATCACCATGCTTGAGCTTGGCGATCTCATGGATATAATGTGGGTCACCGTGGTCGAGATCTCAACACCAGCTCTCGACGGTAACTTGAACAGCTTCGATACTGTTATGGACGTCGATGTTCAGAGTACGCGTGCTGTTCCTGAAGAGGAAGATGAGGCTATGGATGGGGTTTTTGCCCTGACGAAGGAGATGCAGGTGCTGAGTCTAGAGGAAGAGGTGCAAGAGGTGGAGATGCAGGATTGGCTGCCTAGTGAGCACTCGGTTGAGTTTGGCGATGTGACAATAAGCAGGGAGGAGATCTTTCGGATGAGGTAATGGAGAGGTCATGGAAGTAAAGATTTAAATCCATGAAAAGAGAACTGAAGCGATAGCAAAATATTGTAGGTTAAGCTCATGGGGATCAAGGCAGCTAGGTAGTGTATCATTTTGTTTGTCAACATACTGTACATAACGTAATGAAATTATAACTTTTCATATCACCTAGAAGATAATCTCCTTTAATAATAAGGAGGAAAGTGATTAAACATATTTTATGACGTTGTTCGATGAGAACTTACCCTGGGTAATAGTATTTCTCTAATCGTTAAAAGCCCTGGCGATAAATCAATGTGAGAGTGCCCTCCCGTGTCAAGTTGCCTCCCACAAGCGTCGTGATATCTTTCTATCATTCCCTTGCCTCGCCGACATGCGACTCGAACACATCCTTTCGAAACCTGACAGAGAAATAGCTTCGATTCCCTTTCATGACTTCATCAATCTTCGTAATACCCCTTTCACCTCCTTCATAAATCCGACTCTATAATGGAAACGGTTGACTTTCGAATGTTACTCGACCTCTCTACTTCCGGGATTGCTGTCCCATTTTCGCCAATAGGGGTGTTCTGATTCGGGTCTAGATTCAGTGTCGTAAATCCCGATTGTATAATTATTTTCTGTAATGGCGATGTATGCACCGGAGATGTAGAATTCTTATTACTCCTACTTGATTCCTTACTACGGGATGTGCGTGGAGACAAGCGACCAGTCTAAAGGAAAATCTGCATTAGTTTTCCTATTGAGGCTGAATGCGTTGTGGTACGAGGAAGAAAAAACGTGTAGTGGTTCGAGTGTTGATGATGACTCCAAGAACAGCAAACAATTCCACCAATAAAACGCTTTTAAGAGCTCTGTAATAGAACTATCTTCGTAGATCGTAACTTTCGAAGAACAAAGGCAACTGCGATGGCGGAATTATCGTCAAATTGACTTCAAGATGTAGAGGAGCTTGATTGTGACCAGCCCTGTGATGTTTGGCGAAATGTTGGACTTTGATCAAGCCTGCGATTCACCTGCTTAGCGTACCTAAGTCCACAACTGTTACATAAATCCCTCTGTCCACTCGGCCCCCTCCTCCATTCCGGTGTTACTCTCTTATGGCAATTTACACAATCTTTCTGAAGGTGATTAGATCCTTTCCGCCGCTTGCGTTTCTTCTTGTTTGCCACTAGGCTCGCCAATTCCTCGGTCAAAAGTCGATTACTCTTCTGCATTTGACGAAGTTCGAATTGCCAACTTGTACAGCGAGTCGTCTTCAATTCTTCAAAAATGTTATCCTCTGCTGCCAAAGCTGCATCTTGATTGCCAATAGCAAGCGCTGAACTACCAGAGTGTGTGACTGGACCTAGCGCAGATGCTGGTGATCTCGGGATTGAAGATTCAGTGCGAGTCTCAGTTTGGGCTGAAGATATTGCCAAGGGAGGGATAATTAGTGAAAGTTCCGATTGCTGATCCCTAGATCTAGAGCTCCCGATATTTGCGGCGTCTCTTCGCGATGATTGCTTAATTAAACGCGTCCGGGCAATAAGGAATGTCGGTTTCTCTCCTTCTAACGCATCACCAGGATACAACGTGGTTTGCGCTTGTAAGACAAGGCCTCTCTTATTCTGTACCTCATGCCTTTGGATTATTCTCTTCCCCGCTCTGGCTTTTTCGAGGGCGCGGCCAAATTCTACTTTTGATTCGGTTCGCATGAGTGCTTGGATACTCGTTCCCACTAAATCCTCGGGTGGTCTATCGAGAAGGATTCTGACGTTCGAGGAGACAAACAAAAACATGCCAGAAGTCGATATTTTGGCCCACAACTCGTTCTCTACAAGTCCTCCAGCAGCTTCTAATTCCTGACGACGGATTGTGTAGACTGGTCGTTCTCTGCCAACCAAGATTATGCACTTTCGGCCTTTGCCTTGCTCTACATAAAGCGAACCGTGACTATCGAACCAAGTATACCCGCTCCTCTTCCGTCGTATTCGGAAAACAATATTGATTGAGGCTCCAGTCGCAGTATCTTTTAGTTCCCTAGTCACGGGGACTATATCACTTGGATGACAGACAGAAGATAGAGCTGTGCCGACTAGTTCAGATGAATCGTATTCCAATATGCGGCGACTGGAGGGTGATAAATAGAGGAAGATTCCCTTTAAAGAAAGCACATGAATCAGATCATCAGTGTTTTCCAGGAGAACCTTATCCCACATCCGCTTCATCACCTCCGATGTGTTGCTGTTGCTATAGGAACTTAGTACTGTGCTAACATCATCGTGGCAGATTGTTTGTCCTGCATCTTGGCGAAGAGCAACATGGGTTGGTGGATTCCAGACATATCTTGGTAACTCTCCTTGCTCATAATTCATAGTATAATTACCGCCCACACCTTTACCTTCAACCGAGTCTGGTTTGATTACTACATCCACCTGGAAACCAACAATGTATTTGATATCTTCCGTGTCCCAACCGATAGGTATCAATGTTAAGAGATTCATAAATGGCTGACCGCCTTTACGGTAATTGATCAAGCTCTGTTGGACCTCCTTGTGTTGTTCAAGTCTCTGTTTGAGAGTGTAAACCTTGTCATTATCAGTAAACTTCCGTTTTGCTCCCTGTTGAACCTTTCCAGTTGGCGATTGAAGGAATCGACAATTCCTACCCAAGACTTCATGTTTAGAGTATCCCGTTAGGCGCTCGAAGATGTCCGAGACGTATACAATAGGACAATCATCTTGAGTCACATCGCAGACAACAAAGGCGCAAGCCATGTCAACTTTGCCGACATTAATTTCTGGGTTCTTCCTGATACAAACCATCATTAGAGCCCGCACCAGGTCGAAGCCACTTGATGAATAGATGTTATCATATTGCTCTAATGGTGGTTCTACTTTTGTGGCAACCGGCGCTTCTGATTCCGAGGTGGTAGGAGCTGTCGTGGCCAGTCCATATGACTCTTGGTTTGGCCGTTTTGAAGGGATATTGGAAACAGCCGTGGAATTGAAAGCTGGAACCATGTGATCCACGCTCATTTTAGTAGGTGATATAGCCATACTGTTGTCCGTGATATTGAGGCGAGGTACAGACTGCATCATATTGTTGTCAGAATTATCATTCATATTATTCTGAGATGGTAGTCTATCATGCCTGGGCATAATGTACTCATTTGGCATCGGATTTAGACTGCCCGATCCAAAGGGCGTCGAAAGGTTGTTTGATGCGAACATGTTAATTGGTGTGGAGTCGTCAATCATGTCGTCCATACCATAAGGAACATAACCCATCATGGTCTGAATCATATCAGGTGAGAGTGATGACATTCCAGCAAAAGAGTCTGTTGTATCAATTGGCATGAGGTTGGAGGCTTGCATCGAAGACGAGAACCCCATTTGTTGACCTGTCATGTTCATTCTTTGACCCATATCCGAATAGACACCAGACCTTCCCATACTCCCACTAGATTGCGGGCCCATATTACGGTCTTCTGCCCCCGATGTTGCAGTATCAAACTGGAAGCCATTAAGATTTCCATTACCTCCACCAAACTCAATCATCGAAGGCGTCCTATCCGGATCATCTTGAAAACTTGACGGAAAACTTTGCCCCCGTTGTAACTCTTTGCTGTTCTGTTCTATAATCTCATCTAATGAGTGCTCAGCTCCCACACCTGGCATATCCATCCCAAGGTTGTTGCTCGAGGTTATTGGGATACTCGATATTCGTGTAGCTGCATTTCGACTCCGCCGCTGAGCCAGCCGCTGCTGCAGGTCCTCTTGGGAGAACTGCGTCCCGAAAAACTCATTCATACCCACCACATCTGCCTTATCCCACCTCCTCAATCGTCGGTATTATTAGGGTGCAGACCCAACTTATGAGCAGTTTTCCAAAATGCACTCTGCCACGATTCACATTTAATCGCGTATCGATTGTCTGCTCTACACATATCATATGGCACCCAGAATGGAGACCCGTTGGGCTCGCGGATCAAATCTGCCAAGGTAAAGTAGGTCTTGGAGGAATGATGGAAATAGGTGCCCATCAGCACGGCACATTGAAAGGGCTGCACACCGCCAAAGAGCTGAGGTTTGACCCACGCCGGAGATATGCGATTCCTGAGGGAAATGGCAAGAGGATCTCTAGCTGGCACCAAGGACCATCAATACGCTCGACCAGGAGGGCAGTTCAGTTGAATCAATGTTCTCGAAGACCGTACGACATGTCGCGCAGCCGCGTGGACGGCGATGGGGTATTCGCGCAAGAGTGATAACTCGAGAAGCTGGGAAGGTTGAAGCTGCGTGCACGATATCGTCATCCACGATAGGGCGAGCTGGCAGCGGGCAGCGGGCAGGATGTTTGGGATGGAAAAGAGACTGGGATGGTATAGGTCATAGGCTATCGGTAGAGTACTGAGACAAAGCTTGGCAAACTGGAGGTAAAGCTCGAGGGCCCGCTTTCACCGCCCGGTATCTCCCCGAGCTATGGGAGTGACGACGTCCGTCTAGAATAACTGGTTCGTTCTCGTCGGATCCCTGTGCGGCCCCCCTGGCTGGTTAACAAGCCACCGTCGCATATCGTGCTCGTCGATAAGTCTTATGTACTTATTGAGAGGGAGGGTGCACGCCACTACTAACGACTACCGTAGTCAGAAAATATGTTCGGTATCTAGAAGTACACAGGGAAACTGAAGTGAAACTGGAGCATCATCAACAACATTGCAAACTACAGCTATATCTTGTCCTAGAGACAAACTCTTATGGCCTAAATAGCGAGATGTGTGAAGAGGTCAAGGGAACAGGCCATAGCGAATTCGCTTTGAAGGAGTGACCAGCGCGGATACATTGCCATCCTGTAGAAGAAACCCGACTGCTTTCATTGGCTTCAGTTTCTTGAAATCTTATGAGGCGCAACCACTTCAATAACTTCAATATCAATTAGCATAGGAGTGTTAGCTATGTGTTGAAATAGAAACTTCAAAATATGGCTTCATTTATTGTTGATGCTGTGCTTTTACAGCCACAGATGTATATTGTGCGCACCTAAATAAGCCATCAAACAACGGTTTTAGGTCACCAACCTAAAAGCTAAAAATTATGCTGTCCTTGATGCCCTCTCCCACCATTCTCTCAACCCAGATAATAGATATTGATACATATAATAACTTTTGTACCCAGAGCTCACTAATAAACAACCCGCTCCATTATAGCAAACACCTCTTGAAAAACTCAGTCGTGGCACTTTGATCTCTACCGCTTTCTCCTTATCCCACGCCAAATAGCCGCTGACTAGTTGGTGCCTCCATCGTTATCATCCTGAAGGATAATTAGTTAACCAAATAGTATACTTCTTTATATCACTTACCACTGGTATAACTTCCGCAACCTCCACGTCCCCTAGCATTCTGACTCTTGAGGCAGTTGGAGAGAGAGAGGTATTTTCTCATAGAGGGAGTGTTAAACTCTGCGGTTGAAATTGTAGAGACTGAGCAGCGGTTCCTTGAGGATCTCATCAGCGTCCCTATAAAGCATAACTAACGTGGTGGGTAGGAACAAACCTTGAGGGACACGGTACCGATGAAGTATGAGCACTAACGGATTTCCCATACTTGAAATATATCGGGGGGAAACCGTGCGTTGAGCTAGACAGTAAAGAACTAATCCTAGCTATGACACGTAAAAAATGTTCTCGGCCGTAGAAGAGACTAAGTGGATGTGACAATGTGTGCATGATTCGATGATTTGGAAAGTTGATAGAACTTGGGCCGAATATGAGGGCCAAAGTGATAGAAAATGGGTCTAGGGAGCTGAAGAGCCCTACTGGCGGAGAATTGTAGAGCTATCGCGACATCACGCTTTTTGATGTTCAAGCATGGAAGACCCCTGATTGAAAATCACGAATGATGTCCACTCTTGTCCTGAATATACAGCGATATCGATAGTTCTGATGTGAGAATAACCTTAATAAGTAAGGCAACCACCAGAACGATAATGCAAACGCCCATTTCGATTTTTGCTTGAATAGAATATCCAGAGCAGCGTTGAATCGATCCAAGAGACAACATTATGTTCAACGACAACGGATAACATCTTGAAGGCTCTGCTTGCAAATTGTATCTGTCCAAAATTTTAGTTCTCTACAAAGGTCTAATCCTGGGTGTCTCACCTGTCTACCAACACTAGTTCCACTCTACGACCCCCGAATCATGCAGGAAAGGCTGCCTGCTAGGCGTCACCAGCTTTCGCCTTACAGGAAGAGGAGGCATTGTCGTGGGATTCCCACTAGCCTAAATGATATGGCTCAGCAGGCCTTGGGGATAAGAGACGAAACAGCAAAAGGAGAGAGAAACATGTGATCCGTCCATCTGCATCTCATCTTCCCAACGTGACCTTGGGAGATATGTGTACGACTTCGGGAAAGGGGTTCCGAATATGGTTTTGCCTGCAGGGGTTGCACTCTGACTGCTGATAGGTCCCGGATCCTGGTAATCACCGGATGCGTTGTGACCTCTATCATGGAGATGGGCGGTTCGCCTGAAGCACGAAGCGACAAAGAGTGTGAGGATTTCTAACAGAATACATATCCCACACGCGCAATGGAATGGTAGGATGGAATCAACGTATTGCAGCAGTGGTATCGTCTACGATATCACAGTACTTCGAAGGAGGAGTGGAACCGCCGGCTTACAGTAATTCCACTTGGAAATAAGTTACTTTGAGGGGTGTGCCAGATAAGGCCAATGCTTTCACTTGAAGGAGACCGATGGCTTTCTTATATTGAGCGGAAAGAAGCACAACACAAGAGTAGGATATCGTCCTCCCCTATCCGCAAAACGCCTCAGCTTACCGTTCAAAGGCAATTACCAATCGAGCACCTAAGAATTGGCTGAAATGCTATCGCCGATTGGGCCTATTACCCATGTCCTACTGGCCTGGGTGTGGCATACATGAAGTGATAATCGTCGGCACGCTAAGCACGGGTTTCTAGTCGGTGGAAGTGACGTTATTAAATTTTTAATTCTTAATATAAATCATCTAGAATTCCTAATACGAAATAACTGGTAATGTATTATTAAAAGAGCTGTTGCTACAAATCACGTGACTTACAATAATACCCCTCAATAGCACTTCCAAACCAAGAAACATCCACCGCACTGATATTGACCCAGTATTATTGCACCGTGCCTTAGACTCGGAATGGGTAAGCCGACAAGAGCGTATATCAAAAACTAGGGCTTAAAATAATACCTGGTTATTTTTAATAATTAAATTATTTAAGGGCCACATGTTTGACCTTTTGGCCTAATATATAAGGTTCGGAACGGCCCGAGTTCCAGGAACCCTTTAAATAAATTTTAGTTGATAAATTTGGGGGTTATACAGCACCGCGGGAATTTAATTAGGTAGGGCACGTAGCTTAATTAAGGCAGGCGTTTAAGCAATTTATGCAATATATAAATTGCATAAGCTTGGAAATCGACCGCCTTCGATGTGCTAAAAGAGCAAAAACCACTTAGAGTAACCCCTATGGAGACAACGCTTGTGGTCGGAAGCAATCGCACTATAAAAGCGATCGTATTTTAAAAATAACTTTTTTAATACAATTATTTTCATAACAAACTGAAAGCGCAAAAGGCTTTAGCGTGCCGGCGATTCATAAAAGTAATATTAGAGAGCCAAAAATTGCGTCTGCCATAGTTATGAACAAAGAGAGCGAGCCTGAAGAAGCCGCACCATATATAACCAGGGCAATGTTAGCTGCGAAAATAATCATAGATCTCAATCTTGAACTTGGGCGGGCTTGTTCTAGCTTCTCTTTTTGCATCTGCCGCATGATTTTTCCGCGGACTTTAACGTACGCTCAATATTTTCATTCTGCTTCTCCTCCGTTTGTTTCCGTTGTATTGGCTTTTGGCTTTAAAAAAAAACCCCTCCCTTGAAAGCTGGACATTTTTTTGAAGCTGTTAGATTTCTTTGGAAAATGGTCTCAGTATTCGGTAAAAGTATTAACCAGAAAAATATACAAGTTTTCGTTTACAATGCTGTACTCGTCTCTATAGTTTATTGCAGGACGTCCAAGAGGCATGACTACAATAGTACTTGAGTAGTTCGTTGCTAGTAGCATTAGATGTTCCTCGATCCAGGATTTGAAGACGCTGATTTCGCCAAGGCCTTGTTTCCGCTCCTCGGGGACGACGCCAATACCACGATTCCTTAACAAATTGCTAATTATTTGAGCTCACGCGCATGATACTGATGCCCGCATTTAGAGAAGTGACTCACCACCTGGCCTGGGCCAAGCGCTTACGTATACATTCTTGTTGTAATCCTTCTTGTATTCCGCGAATAGAATTTTGCGCAGATCCTCTGGGCCAAAATCGTACCACAGCTCTGAGAGGGACACTTCTGTTCTTTCGACATCTATGAATGCTTCAAGAGCTTGGACAAGCAGCTCATTCATTCGCTGCTGATTGTGATCCGGTCTGGGGTACTAGTCTACTGGATGAAGGAGTTTGGCGGGGACCTGACAGCATGTGAACTCTACATATATAAGGTAGCATTATTATTAACATACCTTCAAGTTCTGGACGCTCGGCATTGAATCGGAAAAAAAAAAAGTCTGCAACACATTTTAGATGACGCCCCAAGACTCCGATCGTATACCAAAGTCTAAATGCATATGATCAAGGAAATGACGAGTTACCGTTGTCTACAGCTTACGGAACACTAGGAACTATTCCCTCCCAGGACACCGCGTTGACGCCCTTGCGGAATCCCCACAATCCCATACGACGATGCAGGCATTCTCATACTACCGG
Organism: Chlorociboria aeruginascens; assembly: GCA_002276475.2. Lineage (NCBI taxonomy): Eukaryota > Fungi > Ascomycota > Leotiomycetes > Helotiales > Chlorociboriaceae > Chlorociboria > Chlorociboria aeruginascens. The sequence continues at coordinate 55,114 of NCSK02000050.1, read as the reverse complement.
TAGCTACTCCGATCAGCGTGTTGAGCTAGACGCCAGACGTGGACTCGGGGTAACTTACTATCGGAAGCCAGGGTCACATCAAGCCAGTCATAATCAGCTATTGTCGAACCTGCGCCACTGGAACGTCTAGGAGGCCCTTGGTAACCATCAGCTCGGGGGTTCCAAGGCTGGAAGTAATCAATACATTTGTCTGGAGGTACTTCTGAACCAGTGAAAGCAGATTTTAGAGTCTTCCCCACCAGCATCACTCCGAGATTTATCAGATGTTTGAGATCGTCTGACGTGTACTCCCTGCCACCCAGGGTCGTGACGATATCCCGAACATGGACGATATCTTTGACTGCGACCCGTACGCCATTCAGCAGCTTTTCGGTGGAGGGTGGTGTGTAGATGCGGGACGGTACCGCAAGAACAGAATGCAATCCATCATATGCGGAAGAGGCAAGGGCTGAAAATCGGAGAAGCAAGTTTGACATCATCTCACCACGATAGGAATAATATCTTACATGCAGGGCCTATCAGGGTTTGGACTTTCTTCGAGAATACCCGGGTCCAGGCGCCCTCTGTCTCCAGGGTGGTGTTCACCGTTTGCAGCCTTCGCACCAATAGATCTTGTGCACGTTGTCAGGCGTGCTCTCTGGTCACACACTCCATACAAACCGGCTGAGAGAAAGCTCTCTTGAGGTTTGAGATTCGCCCGCATCGGACCCAGCAAAAACGCCATCGGCGAGGCTGCTTTGCCAGAGCCTCCTTCGGTGCGAGATAGCCACCTATCGTCTGCCCACAGTTGCGTAGAGGCCCAAGGAGCTCTCACCGGGCTGTGCTTGGTATCACAAGAGGCTCAGACATACCGATGCCAAGCTATTTGAAATTACAAACTTCTACTTTAAGATCTGCACTGCCTAAGTGCGTCTTTCCGAGGCAGCAAGCAGCCTGCTCCTACACTTTTCTTTGTTTTAGTATCCTAGGCCTAAATCATATGCTATGCTCGTAACTTTATATTATGCGCCTTCTAGGCAACGCTGAGGGGCAGCCTTCTTTTCTATTTTTTGGTGCTTTATTTGAAACGGAGGGAAAAGGTCACGGTCACACAGTTTATAAGTCCAAGCGCACGCATGGAATGCTTTCTAGGGTTGTACTTTGCATTTAAGCTCTCCGTCGCCAGCTTAGCATGTCCCCATAGCCTTCGGGAGCTCGTATAGGCGGTTAGTTTTCAACTGACCCCTATTGGACGCAAATAAATATCATCATCACCATCACAGTGCGTAAAGGCTCATTAAGTTGGGTCAAGTTCTTCCGTTGGATTGCAATCAAACTTAGTTTCGTAAGAAAATGGGCACACTCAATTCAAACACGAAGCCTGGCCCTGTGAGTGCTACTATGTACTACTTGGATCGGCTGGATTGATACAAACCATAGAAACCTTACATGTGTACTTTTGATCTAGCCATTGTTGAGGACCAAAGACCAATCGTAAATACGTCGAAAGGACGGAGCAAATGCACAATTCCCGCCCCTTTGGGGGCAGCTTCAAGCTTGATGTAATGGTTTCCAGTTCGAGAGCTTGAGAACAACAATGACAAATGAAGAGCTTGAAGACGATAGCATGGTTCAGCAGAAATATTATCCAGAGGTTATTGCCTTGATGAAACGGCTCTTACCTGATGCTGTGGAAATCTGGCCCTACGCACAACAGGTATTACGCTTGGTTCCCCTAAGCTATCCCCTAGCCAACGAATGAGCGCCGGAACTGTCCAGAGAAACTCAAAGAAATGGTAACGGAGGATACAAAAATTTGAAGGTCCCGTTATATATACGCATCTTGGTAAAACAGCCACCTGGGGATGCTTGAATATTACCACTGACTTTTGCAATATTATACAACGTCAGGAGCTCAAACCACCCTCAGTAAAGAGTTTTCACAAGAAATGACTCTGTGGAACACCTCAAAGGTCATCGCTTCCGTATTATGAAGTAAATAGTGAACTCCTTGCGGTTTTAGTGGGTTGAATAGTCAATTACTAACATGATTCAGCGTATGACGCGTCACAAATGATCCTACCGGAGACTAGCCTCTTGTTCTTTACGACTATACTGTTGGTCAATGTGACTCGGAGTTGACAGATATTGTACACCGGGAATATGCTGGGCAGACTATATCACAATCAATCTCACAAATGATATTTCCTAGACAAACAACAAAACAATAAAGTAGTCGTCTGAAGGAATATTATCTCGCGTAGCTTCCAATGCCCATATAAGTATCTATGAAATCACTGGAGCATTGTGGTAACCGATGTCTGTTGATTAGGCACCCCACACGGCATTCGAAATGGAGAGAAGGCGTCCGATCCACCGAGAGAGAGCATGGAAGTCAGAATGGCTTGCTTTTTTTTACGCCATATTTGATTTTACTCCCTTTGTTGTGTCTTGTTGTTTTGAAACAAAGTCTTATTGCTATGCATTCAGGTTCGAGTGTAATGTGAAAATTTCTTACGATATATACAAAATAACTTGTGTTATCCTCAAATACGTCCACATATGAAACTTGGAAAGGAGCAACATGAGGAAAAGCTCCATCACAGCTTTGAGATAACCTCAGAGTCAATCGAGGATCACCGTACTTGACAATAGTCACAAAGGGCCGGTCAGCCAGATAAGACAAACCAAATCAATTCTCTTTGGGTTAATAGTGGGAGTTCACCTCCCCTATGGGGCTGGGAAGTGAAACCCCACTATAAACCATATGATCTGATTTATGAAAACCTCTCAACTAAATTCATTCCCGTTTCTACATCCTCCGTGGATACCCCCCTTCGACTAACCGTACGTTTCAAGCCGAGTCCTGCCGCGATGTTAGGGCGAGAAAAAGTATGTGGCATTGAATATTCTGTCTCAAGAAGTAAATGTACTTACATGGTGGAGGCATATACTCCTCTGTTTTTGGCAGTGTAGTTGAGGAGCAATGCTATTTTGAGACCAATGACGCTGAGCGCGGGGGCCGCCTTCAGAGCCTCAGCATGTTCGTCAGACCTGTGTCTGCAAACTCCTCCCAAGGCTGGATGCGAGTATCAGTGGTACAGTCGACCAAACCCTTATGCCCTCTATCCCCAGTCTCAATTCGGTAAGTAGGCTTAGGGATAGCTTTGACTGTCCCATCTTGTTGATCAAAGAATTGAGATGTGGTTTGAGACATGGTCTTTTGTTTGGCCGAAAGTATGTGCTGAGAAGTACAAGCCATGATTGTCCAAAACGTGTCTCTCAGCAGTTGGTAGATTCGAAAGTGTCGCTTGAAGTCGAGGTTCCTGGATAAACAGATTGTTGTTGAGAAGGACACTAAGAGAGGATGATACAGAATGATGATAGGTAACTGGTTTGTTTTGAATAGGTCTTGGCGATACTGGTTCTGAAGCTGGGACCAGGCTTGGGGCAGCTGGAGGTAAACTTGTAAGCAACCGTTCTGCTTGAAACTCTTGCTTATCCCTTTCTCAAGATAAAATAGCTGATTATTGATCCCGTTGTTCATCTATGTGTATCTTATCGCTAGGGAGTGTAGCATTTATTGTGCTTTGTTGCGGAATACCTGCTCCGGCAGCATTTACACCAAGAACCACAGCTTCGGCTGTGTGTTCTAGATCAGTCAAAGCAACAACGCTGCCATGAGTTGATGAAAGCACCTGTGAAATATCTCCTGTGCTATTGGTATTGGTCTCATCGATTCTTGTGTTGGCGTTCAATCCCGTTGTGTTGAGCGAAGGTTCAGCTGTCGGTGCACTGGATATGCTTTTGGGCTTGCCTAACAAAACATCAGAACAAGGAAAGCATTAAATAGTGAGTGCAATTTACCTTGAGCTATCGGTAATTAGACTTCTGTTTGTTGTTGTCGTTGATGTGGAAGAAGCATTCGGTGTACATAAGGTTCAATGTGGTCATGGTACTCGTGTATCGTAGGCTGCGCTATGGAAGAATGGTCCAAGTCAAATCCTACATAATCGCGGTTTTTGCACCTAGCAAGCTCTTCTGTAACCTGATGTGATAAGCAGTTTCCTTAAAAGTAGTGGCACTTCTTGGCTTACCAACTTCTGGGACGCATCTCTTCTCAAAGAAATCTTTTCAAAAGCTTTCGACTTCCGCTCCTCAAAAACTATTACCACCTTACAGCTCAGACTGTCAATGATCATAGCCAGAGCTTCCAGTCTCTTTAACATGTCAGGTCTAATTATGCCGCTGATGCCCGAAAACCCAAGCTCGATGGCGCAGCATGTTTCGGCAGCCTTCTTAAAGTCTTTCTTCCTGGTCAAAACCAGAGGTGAACCGAAGCAAAATACTTCTACTGTATCCTCTCGGTTGACAACTGATAAAAGGCCCCAGGCCTGATGATCACGTATCTAGCACATTATCCTTCTAGTTAGGGACCTATTCGCTCACTTGAAGGAAAAGGAAGCTTCCTATTCCATGGCAGAATTATATGATGTGTCTCTAGTATCAGCAATCTGTTAGAGTGTTTACTTTGCTTGCGACAAAAGACTACTTTACTCGGCCGTTACCTCGATCCTTTGCAATGGAATGAGCTATATCGTCAGGTTTCCTAGAAAACTGCTGCTAGATCAAAGGTGCTCTGAGGCTGTTGCCGATAGTAAGGAGTCAAGCATATGGGAAGTCCTTCAGCAGTCATTCATTCGGTCAAAGATTGCCATCTTGAAGCTCTCATGGGACTCGTCATTGTTTTGCATCTGCCCATTAACTAGAACTACACTTCATACACAGCTCCGTCAGTGATTTTACCTAATGCTAAATCTGAACTGGGCTACTCACTTGATATCTTGTGTAGTAGACAAATCTAAGTGCCGAAAAGTTCTAAGGAGCTCGAAATTTCGTGTTCCCAGGATTTTTGGGGTATGTGCCATAGGGAGTAAGATGAAGTTGTTGTCCACGTCGATATCTACGTCCCTGAGAAGGCAAGATAGTGAAAGTCCAGCATGTTGCACTTATCCTTGCCCCCTTTTTTTTTATACTGCTGCAGCCTCATCTCGCCACAAGAGAAAAGACTGTGCGCTTGACCCTGAAATTGGAGGCTCAACTTATCATCTTGGTGGCACAGCTGTGATTCGCTCTGGATATCTCATATGGCAAACTATGGTGTGTTATGCCGCATGGTGGGCATACTTCTAAGACCTAGGTAATCAATATTATATATCAATGGCATAGTGTCACTTTGCACTCGACAATGATATGTTTCTTTGCAAGAGAAACCCGAGAAACGGTACATCTTTCAGTGCCTTTCGCTCATTGATTTTCCCTCGGAGTTAAAATTTTAAGGAATAAGTATCAAAAGAAAATGTACAGTAAGTTCCCAGATACGGAATGAATCGTGGTCTTTTTTGGCTGCGCGAAGTATCTCAACATGATATATCATGCACTTATATCCGATAACAGCCGCAGTTTGTCAACAGCCCTAACAGCATTTGCGATCATAGGTGTCACTGGGCGGGGCAAAACACAGACAGCCGTCAGATTTGCTTCGCAACACGCTTTTTTTYTTTTATTATATCATATGGGTGCACGCTGATAGCGAGGACAACCTCTTCCAAGATTTTCAGGAATAAGAATAAGCATTAGAAGTTGGGTTGGTCATAGAGCCTAGTTCCAACCCATGGAATGATGCGAACAAGTTGCTAGATTGGCTGGAAAAGTTAAGTACGTTAAACACAATTTTGCAATGTCTTTAGTGACTCAGTCTGCTGACTGGTTTAAGATAGCCACTTCTTGTGATATTTGTTAATGCTGAAGATCCCAGCTTGTTGGGAAAAGTCTGGCCAAGAAATAGACAAGGCTCAATTTTAATCACAGCTAGAAACCCTGAGTTCAAGGCTCCCAATGTTGTTGGTAATGGCCAATATCTCGAAGATCTGGAGCCCGACGAAGCTCTTGAGATGCTATGAGCAGGTCTCCCTCAGTTCAGGTGGACACGAACCGAAAATAGGGAGGCTGCTTCACTCTCAAAGGTAAGGTCTAGGGTCAAGTTGAAATTAAGATCCGAGAGTGTGAAGCAACGCCGGTCTAGGGCAACCACGAATTGAAATGATGATGGATTGCGAGGTAACTGTATTCGGTTCTGATGGTGCTTCCAAGCAAGTCCAACTTTCAGTGCCTCCCACAACCTTGATATGGCGCAAATATTCGGATATGGGAGCAGAGAATATCGATCTATCAGTGTGCACGTTTCTCCGCCGAGAGTTTGCGCTTTCATTCCTTCAGGCCAGCGTTTCTGGGGCGTGAAATACCCTCCTGGACCAAGCACAAAATCTTGAGTACCAGGCCTCCTCCGCCATAGAAGAGAGAGGGAGAATATCAGTGCTTACATTAATCAAGTAAGCTGTTGTATGCTGCCTCAAATGGGTTTCCTTTTCAGCTCAATGCCGTCTCCAATGACGATGAAGGATTTGCTTGTTGGGTCAACCCCTTGATGGCAAACATCGTTATTGAGTGGGACTCGGCAATGGGGACCGGGAAACCTGGGACCCAAAGCATCGTTTCGTGAGGACACTTATCGAATAGCTGAGCTTCAATCAGTATGCAAGCTCTTCTCCAGCCCAGCTCCAGAAATTCCCCGTTTCGCCGTTGTAAGACTCCCAATTATCGTGAACATACCGTTTACAGCGTCACCGATATCAGTGTCACCGAACCAATTAGAAAGCCTGGTTTTGATCCATCCCGGGCTGATTGCGATGACCATGCCTTACTTCCTCAATTCTTGGGATCCATCGTCCGAGTTTCACTTGCACTTTCTGCAAGTCTGTGGCGAATTCTGGTTCCGCTATAGGCCACTCGAATATAATTAGCTCTCATCGCAATCGTTGGGGGCGAATACCTACAACCTATCGAGCCGATAAGTTTCCCTGCCTTACTCTATTGCAATAAATACTTTGTGGCTAGGAGCGGACCGACAACCATGATTCGAAACCAGGTCGCGAGCATCGCAGAAATATACTCTTGCCAGTGAATTGAGCCATTGCTGACTCCTTCGCAGCCCATAAGTATTCAAATATTGTAGCTTGTAGTAGTACAACTCACCAGCGCAGTCAATAAGGCAGTCTAGAGGTTCAGACCCTTACTCTCTCGCAGCTTCAGCGATTTTGTTTCCGTCCAAGTAATCAATCAAGAAGATTTTGGCTCCAGTCTTTTTGAGCTGATCACACCGCGTAGTTAGCTCAAATATTTCGAACAGAAGGCGTTTTCTTACTTCGGTGATAGAGTTATCCTCCACAGCTTGGGACGGGCAGAAACAGAAACATCACATCCTTCCTCTGAAAACTTCTGGACATACCTGGAGTGATTTAGCCAAGATGGCTTATAAAGTCGATGTGTAGAAACCAGCATACCGATGATGAAAACCATAGAAGGCATTGATTAGATGTAGCTCAGCTCTTGAAGCTGTTGGGTAGTAGCAAATTGTGCGTAAGTCGAAATTTCAATAAATTTTAAGCCAGGGTGCCACAGTTGATGATGCCACGATGGATGCCTATGTTGGACAAGAGAAGTATTGCCCAAAGAGCATTGCTTTTTGACTCACGACACCAAAGCAACAGTCCTCTTGACTTCTTTTGACTGTTTAAGAGAGCTCTAGCATTACGTGAACCAAAATCCCATCGCTTCAACCTCGCAAATCCCCTATTCGAGATGTCAGCATCGCCTACGAGTACATTAGCATGGTCTCTTCGACGATAAGACTAGTTACTCTCGACCTCCTAGCTCTCAACCTTCCCAACCATGGGAATATCATGGCCGTTATCTAGCGATATTGTTGTTGGCATATACAGGTAGTTGAATTTGAGGAAGGCTGCGAAGGTTGGGAAGAGATGTTTTGCCTATGTCTACGGAGGAAGGCACGCCTCTTGGGACATATTCCACAATTACACCAAGTTGGAATATAAATAAGGCTTATGCTATCTTCAACGCCAGGGGCTCGCGGAGAATGATACTCCAAGTATCTCGAATACGTTTGAAGTCCCTAACCGTCGAAGCTCAAGCTTAATTCAAATTCAACCTCTCAAACTTAACTACTCCTCGACACTTTTACATTACCTGGGAAGATCTAGAAAGAAGCAAAATCAAAATATCATACTTTTAACAGCACTGTAACCAAGAAGTCATCTACATTACCATTGAAAGCTTTCAGACACAAATCCGGAGCCATCCATAATCGAAGCTTAAAAGCGAAGGGTAATGAATATATATGCCACAACGCCCTCGAACAGCTCCCCTTCTATCCAGCAAACATACACAGACATGTGACAGAGTATTTCTTCTTTCATGTGGAAATCAATCACAACAAGCCAATTTCTTATCCATCCTATTGTCAAAACCCAAGACTAAGCTACTGAGTTACATACAATACAGCCTCCCCACGAAACCCCTCCTCCACTTCCCCTTCAGTCAGACTTTATCCCCATCCCCATCACCATCACCACATCGAATATCAATTGAGCTCTATACAGGATCTTGTCCATGCCAAGAAAGCTAACCACCACAACATTTCTTCCCTATCCGACAACAACGTCGTAGCATTGTACCCACAAACGCACAAAATATCGCCCATCTAAATGGACAATATGAATCAGATCTTTCGATCCAGTTTACTTACAGCATCAGGGTGCCTCGAGAGCAATGAGAGGGATTTGCGTCATCGGCCATTCTAGAAGAGGAGGGGGAAAAAAGAAGAAAAAAAAAGAAAAAATAAAAAAAATAAAAAAATAATAATAAGATATTTTGACGTCGTTCAATTCCCACTTCCATAGCACAGCACTCTCTACTCGTCGGCACAACACTTTCTGGTTCTTAATACCAATAGAAGATAAGACATTAAAGAGAGCTAAAGCAGCAATTTAGGGCATTCTTTTCTATTTTATTTTATTTTATTTATTTTTCGAAAAAAAAATTTAAATTTGGTAATCAGCACTCAATAGAAAGCCAGAAACATATACACGCAAGCGAACGATTGATCATAAAGTCATCGCTCATTCCTATCGAATATCATCGCGTTAGGGTATATATCCTTGTCACAAAAGCCCACCGTGAAACAAACTCCCTCACTCCTTCGCCACTAGCATCTAAAGATGACTTTCCAACCCAACGCCCCTACTTCCCGAATAGCACACGCCAAACATCCTCTACCTCTTCGACTGATCAACGCGTTCCATCCCCGCTCACTGCAAAGCGCTCTCAGCAGGATTTCCTGGTCACAACCGATATTATGGTGATGGGTTGGTGGGTCGTCTACTTTCGGATCTGTGCAGTTAATAACGAGAACTTTGGGGATTATGGTGGAGGTTGTCGAGGCGTGGTCCGATAAGTTACGGCTTGCAAGGAGTTCTGAGAGGGGTATTTCTGGGGAAGATAGTATCTTGGAGAGTGGGATTTGAAGATAGCTATAACCTTTGTGTAATGGGTGGCCTACAAAGGGTGTCAGTTTTGGATGTGAAAACACACGGAGCCATGACCCGCACCTTTGGAAATTTGCCTGATATATTTAGGGCCGTGAAGTTCTGGGGACGTTGCACCGCTAGATATTTCTGGGCGAGATGGAACACACGGGTGGCCAGTTACGAAGTTGACATCATACTTCAGATTGAAGGTCACCTGTTTTTCTTCAGCTTCTCCGACACTAATAGAAAAGCTGATACTTGATGAATACGTTCGGATTATAGGGACCTCGCTACTTTCCGTTAAGGGGGTCGGTGTCGGGATTTCTCTTGTGGGGGTTACTGGGACCGATTCTTCTTTCGCAAATAAATCCAACGACTTCAAAATAATGGAGAGGAACTCATCGGATGGCTCATCGGATGGAATAGTGAAGTCACCAGGAAGGACAGAAGACGTATCCACGCCAGCAATGACACTGTTATCATGTCCAATGCCTTCATTCTGTAGCAACCGAGGTCTGCCTTTGTCATCCCCTGCCATAGTCATATTTAGCTTTTGGAATGCAAAGGGACATTTTGTAAAGTGTATGGATTTAAGGGAGATTCAAAGAAGTTTGGTCATGATGAGAATCGGAAAATGAGACAAACTTACTACCCGACACTATCTTCTCGGCCTTAATATCAACCCATCCATGAGAAAATTTTGTTGGAATAATACCGGATGACACCCAGCCCACACACTCAGATGCCCCCTTTCCTGCGGCCAAAACTCGCCCGACGATGCAATTCAGACTCCAGAAACTTTTACCAGAGTAGACGAAACCACCGTATAAATTTGCTTCTATGCCCAATTTTGAGAAGGCAGCGTCGTCATTCTCGAGGAGGGTTGAAATTAGGAAGTGACTTAACGCTTCCCCAGGCATGATGAGGCCGCTGATGTATGTGTTCGATAGCCACCCAGACGGGTGTATTAGAGCTGATAACCCACGCCTCATACCCGGCCGCCTGCCAAAGTAGGAGCCAGATTGTTGTGCGTCTAAAGAAAGAGGAGTGGCTAAACCAGGTGTGCTAGATCTATTGTCGGACATGGTAATATTACTCGCTGACACCTTTGCAGCAAGCTTCTCAATATTAGGCCAGTGAAGCGTATTTGCAAAATGTAAAAGGCCAGAAACTTGTCGTACTTGATGCCTACCCTGAAATACATAATTATGGATATTATCTGCTAGCATGCTCTCCTCTTCAGGAGCTGGTGGTCCGGTTGTTCCAGTCAGTTTTGCAAGCCAACTGGGTGAACTTTTCTGTTCTGAAGGCACGTTAAGTTCAGCTTTCTCTACGCGGATATTCTCCAACCAAATCCGTGCTAGGATTAAGGACCAGTTGACACTGGAAGTCGTAGTCTTCTCAAAATAATCAGTCTCAGCTGGTGTAGGAATATCACTGCCGCTATCAGCATTGTGGGCTATAGCATCTAATCGTACTAGTAGCTCCGCAGCTATAAGTATCTGAAGGAGTAGCCAATATTTTTGAGCTCCTGGTTCGTGAATAACCTCACTATTGATCGAAATATCATCATCGGGATCAGATTCATGAACAGGTCCCCAAAGGATCTGTCCTAAGCGTATCCTCCATTCCACCAGGCTAAAATCAACCCATATATTCGGAGCAGCCAACACTTCAATGAGAACCTCTATCTGTACCAGCAAACTGTAAGGATCATCCGAATCAGTCACTCTCGAGGGAGGAAATAATATTTGGGTGAACAGCCGCGTATACATCTCAACAGTTGATCTTTCATTCTTCCCAGGGTCATCGTGGTATATGGTACTGACGTCTATGAGACAGTCTATGAGTGTGGACTCTGTAATGGGTCTCAGACCATCTTTGCGATTCAAGAACTTCCTTCTCCGCCACGGAAGCGAATCTGGACCCTCATCCGACGTCTCTTCTTCCGGTCCGTTTAAAGCATCGGCGATTTCTAATTCTAACGCAGCCGCAAATCCAATTGTCCCTCTCTCGGAACCCTGCATGCTGAGCATATTAGGCCGTTCTCGACAACGAGGCAAAAAGTGTGCTTTCTGCTTCTCTTGATGACGCTCAACAGCTTCCGCATTTCTCCTAACATCCTTTGTTACATGCGGCCATACTGTCATAGAACCCCATGCCGCATCTGCAATCCGAACATGATCAGACAGGTCTAGTATTTCTACCTCGGAATTCCATGGAAAAGCCACCGAAGGGTATGGCGCGCCTGCATGATGCCCCTCTGAATGCGTAAGGAATTGAGGTGCCCCAGAAAACAACTTATGTAGGTCAGGCGTCGAGATGGGAGTTATTATTCTTTCGAGTTTTATAGCAGGTTTTGTCGGTCGTGATGATTGAGCGCCAGCTAGAGGAGGGCGAGGGAGGGGTTTGTTGGGGTTAGACATAACTTTTGCAGGATTGTCGGGAGAAGCTGAGGGCGTTGTCTTGTGAGGGCAATTAGTACTGACTTTGAATATGTTGGAAGTAGCAGGCAAAGCAAAGCAAAGCAAATAGCAGCAAACAGAGAGGTAGTCCCGCAAAGGTGAATCGGTGGTCCCTTACCGTGAATCGGTCACTCATCCGATGCGACTGATTAGATTGTATACTGGATCTCTTCAGAAGGCTCTTAAGGAAGTCGCGCTTTGAGTGCCTCCGTTGTAGCTTCTCGGAGCTCTCATCTTCTAGGTTGGCAATAACATTTCTATCTTGGCCATCCCGTTTGGCATGCTTGAATAAGGAAGAAAGAGAAGGCATTTTGAAAAGCAGATTCCAAATATGAAAAAGAAAAAGACTCCGACATCAGCAGACCCAATGCACTCAAGTATAGAGAATAAAGAAACGGGAAGCTGCAATGTCCAGAGCAAGCTTGAATTAGGATGTCTGCATGCTGTGCTGTGCACTGCGGGCTGTCTTATAATGAATAGATTGGTGGGGACTGTAAAGCTTGCTGAGCTTGCCTTGCTTTGTCCGTCCACGAATCGACGAGTCCAGAAGCAAGATTGCGATTTTCACAAGGATGCGCAGCAACGCTAAGCATGGATTTGTTTCCAACAAGAAACGATCCCATGCAACCTGACGTGTTAGCAATCTTATCGGCTCGTCGCGGTGCCTAAGATTCGAGGATCACCGCATGGGCTTGATGAAACTAAGTTTCATCTCCCCAACCGGGACCCTTGAACCTATACGACGAAGCCAGCTGTGGGCTGATCTCCTGAGAATAGAAGTTGGATCTGTTCCGACATTATATTCGAAAGAGACGAAACTAGTAGGGGGCTTGCCAGTGTAATATACGGGTCGCCCTATGTCTCAGCCTTGCGAGAAGGCTGCCTTTTCTTAATGTCTAGGGAGGGGTGAAATATATAATCCACACACGTATGATCTTTCTAAAAGACGAATTCTGGAACGGTATTAAGACAGTGGGATGGGCAATGTGTGTTCACGATCAGGCAAAGATTGGTGTAAATTCAGTTGATTCTCGAGAATACTCCTAACACCAGGGTATCGCCCTATGCTCGTGCAGTCCGACCGTAACCATTCTACCAAAGATGAGCAAGCAAGGGTTTATGCTGAGGAAGTCTCATGAACGACCACCAGGATGTACTTGGGGTCGGGAACAATGACAAGTTCTTGCTTCTTCGTTCGCAATCGCAGTAACTTCATTTCATCCTGATCTCCATATTAGCCGCGCCTTCAAATCTGCTGTTAAATGGAACTTACATCGGGATCTAAACCACTGACGAATCCACCCGCTGCGTTGACAAAATTCCAAACCATAAATGCCAAGTCTTCCCACCCTTTCGTAACTTCGAGATTATTGTTCGTGAGGTTCGGCGTTGTCTTGCATTTCTCGTCGGCGCTCCCTGCAAGGCTTGCAACGTTGGGTGAAGAAAAAGCGCTGGCCGCAGTCGTTGCAGGGAAGGAAGTTAATGATCCCGAGCTGGCTACCACGGCACCTGAAGACCGCTGCACGACGACGGTTGCTGTCACGTTCGCCTTGCTCGAGAGCCTCGATAAGGTCGCCGTCAGCTCCTCGGCGCCAGGGGCCTAGATCGAGTTGTTAGACAAGGCCATTCATTGGAGGCACAGGGGAAATGGAATACCTTGGCGAGCATTGGATTGTCCATTGCCATTTGGGGCAGCCGGAAGAGGTTCGTCGGTCTGAGTAGAGGAGGTGGAGGTCTCAGGAGCGGCCACAGCAGTGACAGTGCGTGGATAGCAGATCTGGATAGCACAGGCGACGCCTAGCGCGAGGCCAATAGCAAGGGCAATTCGATCCGAGGTAAAGCCGGTACGCGACATGATGATTGTGGTTGCCGTAGCTGGAGGAATTCTGAACCAACGTGTTGAGATATTGACGATTGACGATGGGTTCAAGTGCTCGGAAGAAGAAAGAGAAGAAGAAAGACTTTCAGGTAATTTATGGCGCTGACTTTTGCCAGCCTTGCCAGCACGTGACCCCGCAACTGACGCCATTCGCAGAAACCGAAACTTCGCGTGGGCAAGACCAAAGCAAAACCAGACAATTTTACAGATACCAGCTTCAGAGCGAAATGTACGTTTGGTATTACATGAAGGGAAATCTAGAAGCTATAGGGGAAGAGATGTCCCAGTTGTAGTTTGTTTCAAAATCCCATCATTCTGTTTCCATTCTTCCCGCCCTTTCCCCCCAAGTCCAAGCAAGAGACTCACAAACACACAGCAATCGTCGTAAATCAACAATCCCTCACCACAGCTGCTCCATCGTCAGGAACACAGTTTACTCATTATCTCTCACTTGCATCTTCCTCCAAATCCGATACTCAGCGACGAGATGCGCTCTCCTACCTTACCACACAGCTCTCTTCCCAACCAGTCAACGCCACCATCCCCCTCCCCACAGCAATTCTCCTCCCCAAACTCCTTCCCTTGATCCTTGATGGCTCATCTTCCGTCCGCGCACAATTGTTAAAGTTCCTACGCCTCTTGCCACCCTCAGACATAGGCAATCACGCTGAATCAGCACTGTTATATACCAGAGCTGGCATGACCCACTTGGCGGCAGAAATCCGTGTTGATGCTCTTGATGTCTTGGAATGGTTATTAGAAGTCGCCCAGGAGGATGTAGTTGCTTGTCCTGGCGGATGGGTTAAGACTTTAAAGGGCTTCATGTCCATGATGGGATGGGCAACAAGTAGTGGATCTACAAAATGGACCACTGCTAGCAAAGCATCTTTTGGGAAAACAGGGAAAGCATTTCCCCGGCAATTACTTGTTCTTTCCCAATTTTTGAAAGCTGGCTTGGTGAAGTCTGAAAATGAAGGTGTTGGGTTTGTAATCGGGGGTCGGTTTCCATTGTGGGACGTGGAGAAACATATGGTTCCTACAAGATCAAATGCTTATGCTCATTTAAATCTGTTTGGGTCTTCTAGGGATGAGGAAGGAGAAATGTATATTGATAGGGAAGATCGACAGAGGGTCTTCCATCAGAGATTCCAGGCTATTATTGAGCAGGGAGTGGAGAGTGCAAAGAAAGAGGGTGGGGAAGCTGGTAGGGCTGCTGCTGTTTTGTCAAAAGTGTTGAGGGAGGGAATGGATGATTATGATGGCGTTGATGATACCCAATAGAAGAACTTCAATTTGGCATTCATGGAATTGGTTTTTGCTCAGGTGTCGTGACTTTGATTGCCAGGAGAAAATAAATCACATTCTACTATATAAGTAATAACCCAACTTTTATATCAAGCTGCAGACTCCCCAGCTCAAACTTGACACAGCTTTGCCAAAAAGCTCAAACGAGACCAAAAATGTCTAGTACCGGTCCCTTAGGGGAATTTTAATGGGGAGGAGAGGCTGTCTTTTTGAGCTACAAATCTAACAACAGCATGGCAGTAGTTTGTCCTCCTCTTGAGCAAAGCGTTATAACTGTACCTATTTATGCGTCCAAATACCTCTGCCCAAAACAGCCTGGTCAAAGACATTCAGATAGAACGACGTTACTATTTATTCTATCCCGCAAAGTATGATTCCCGCAAAACATTTTACGAAACCGCTAATAAGTCAGTGATCTCACTCTCGTTCATGAGCGGGGCGATTATTCCCTCCAACTGGTAAACAAGATGACACTTCCAGGTAAACTTAATAGATACCATTATTAGGTCGTACACTCACATAAATGCACAGGACTAAATACGAAGATCGCCAATTTCTTTATTGCTGCTGGGCGACGCCTGACTAAAGAAGAGCGGCTTCAAATATATCTACAACCAACGGAGTCTTCTTGGATAGTACCGTTATAGACGACCACTCTTCCTTTCCCACCGATAGATCTACACTCTTTAGAAATGAACTCCTTGTAAATCTTTGCCGCTTGTGCCATCTCACTACATTCTAACTAATGTTCGAGTGAACAAGGCAACTTGCTCGAAGTGTGTGCAGCACTAGTTACCCCCACTTCGTTTGTAGGACCCCTGCCAAAACCGACCATTCACGCGATACTTCTTTCAACTCTTCAACTCTTCAACTTTATCCATCGGACAACTTGAAGTCAACACCATTTAAAACTCGTTACATTGACCCTTGACTGCAAGGCCGCCTGCTGGCTTGCAAAGACATCTCTTGAGTGAGTCCCATAGTTCCTTCCTTCAGAAGCTCACGCGTTCACCTCTGCCCCTCTTGAAATCCTCCCCACCGAAGTTGGTGGGGTTGTTTATGGATGGGTGCTTCCCTGTTCATCTTGAGATATCTCACCTGCGTTGCCACTGAGGAGTTATATACGCAATATATTTCCAGATCCATTATCACCTGCTACCTGTTTATGCTCGCTATTGCCACCTGTTTACGCTCGTTATTTTCAGCTTTCTTACTCTTGTTCTTCCAAATCATCTCGACCGTCGAGACAATAACATAAGGCTATCAACAACTCACTTTCAAAAGTCGTTCTTGACGTAAACATACTCTCCCCTCTACCTATTACACGTATCATGTTCAGCACTTCTCATTTTATCACTCCTTTCCTTCCTCCTATGTCACCGAGAACACGGGGTCCACTTTTGGAGTCTTCGTCGACTCTAGGTCTTGTGGCATTCTCCCCAATTTGTTTTCGGATTCCAGTCAGCCTATACTACAAACCTCGTCATTGTTATGCCATGGAATATGTCTTCTCTAACCATGCAGAATAAGCACTTTCCAGTCCATGGAAATTTTGTGGGTTTTCCATCTATCCTTACTATTTCAAAGTCCAATCCTTGTCTTCACATATTCATGTATATTTGGCAGTGCTTGATTTCGAACATCTTCAAAACTGTGAATTCCCATTAGTCTATGGCGAAATTCGATCACTTAGTACTATATTTTATACAACTATCTCAATATGTTTAAGGGTGTTGAAGTGTGTTTAAAGTGTGCTTTTCATTGCGTGACATTAGTGATTCTTATCTCTACCCTCAATATGACTCACCCATTCTCGCTTGATTGTACTGACACACTTTTTGTAGGACAAGAACCCTTTCAGAAATCTCCTCACAGATGAGTTTCGAGATGGGATCCACTTCAGTAGCTGTACCGGCCACGCCAAAGCCTGGAACAATTACTACAACCAAGGTTGAGCCTAAGGCTGAGGTTAAGGCGGAGCCAGGTGTTAAGATCAAGAAAGAGGATTCGGATGACGCGTTTGCTACTTATCAAGCATCGGATGACGAAGATGATGATGATATGTTCGGGGAGGTTGATGAGTATGAAACTGTCAATCGGTCATATGAAGGCCTTGCATCACTTGCGGGCGTTGAACACTTTGTCTGCCAAGGTATGCACTAAAACCTCTTGAAGCCTGCTTTTATTAACAATATATAAGATTTTAAGATCCCACAAATCCCCCAACCCAATATCACAGTCTGGCCAGTTCACAAGTTCTTTGGTTTGAATCTATCATCCTGAACTTCTCCTAAATCTAATGCAGCTCTAGATGGAATTGAATGTAACCGAATCCAATTGAACCCTGACTACCAGAGAGATGTTGTATGGGATGAATCTCGCGCTTCTCTCTTGATTATGTCCCTTCTTAGTGAGTCTCCCAAAGCTCCACTCCTTTCATTGTGTAAGCCCAATTAATTGTCTGTAGTGGGGTACTTTATTCCTCCAATTATCTTCAACTTCAATGACATCATTGTAACAGACGAGAAAGGAAAGAAGACCCCATCAACACTTCGTGTTTGTGTAGATGGAAAGCAGCGTCTTACGTCAGTCTACAAGTTCATGAAAGGAGCCATCGGTATTTATGACTCATCTAATCCTCCGAAGAAATGGTGTGGATGGTGTCCTCTTCTTGAAATATCCCCTACTAATATAATTTAAGGTATTACTGCCATCCAATTGTCAACGGCAAACAAACACTTTCCACTCATAATATCTTGCCGGCGGCCGTAAAGAATTTTTTCCTCGAGAAGAAGTTATGTGTTTACGAGTACAAGAAACTTACAAAATCGGTTGAGGAGACTATGTTTCAACTTGTTCAGCGAGGTGTGGCTCTTACTCCTGCAGAAAAGATGCGGGCAATGTCAACACCATGGGCCGTTTTCGCGAAGCAGTATGAGCAAGACTATCAAATGATTGTAAATTGTAAGTTCTCTCCTCTTTGCTATCTTGCTCACTTTTGCTAAGACAATCAGTATCCAAGCAGCACCGTGCTTCTGGTTTCCGTCTTATCCTCACTATCTTTACCATGATCCAAGAGGTTATGGCAGGACAGAGGAGGAGGAGCTCTACCCCGACTCTTCAAGCTAGTCCTCAGTCTCTCCTTAAAGTCCTTGAGGATAAGGAGCCGCTCAACGCCGCTTTGAAACTTAAGCTCAAGGGTATCTTTGACAAATACGAGAGCTTGATCCAAGAATGCTCTGTACAAGTCACGGCAACTCGTTTCAAGGTTAAAAAGAATTCGGCTTTCGATCCTGCTCCGGACTTTCTTCTTACCGATGGTCTTCACCACGTACGAACTTTCTCTCCTTTGGAGTTGGTCGCTACAGGCATTCTTGTCGCATACCACATGGGACGTCGACCTGATGAGATGTTGATCGGAGACATTAAAGAGCTGCGTTATTATTTGCGTGAGCACCAGAAAGACCTTCGCCTCAATGCACAATGTTGGGCTACAGCCTGGGAGTTTATCCAAAATGAACTTCCTCGCCGCCGACCACCCAATATCCACAGCCCGGAGCCCGGAAGGGTCATCGATATTGATTCGGAGGTTAATGTAAGGGAAGCTAAAGTAGGTGATGGTGTCAATGGCCAAGCTACTGTAAATGCAGAGGGTTCTACGTCCAAAGTCAGTGATAATATCAAATCTAAGACCTCCGGATCTACGACTTCACTACCAGGTTCTCGTAACCCATTACCCTCATCACCTTCTCCTGTCAAACCTCCAAAAGTAGGAAGTGCGGTCAACGGAAAAGCAGTCGAGACTCCTGCACTAGCTTTAACTTGGATCGTAAATGGCGGTCAAGAATCTACAGTGGCTAGTGATGGTCAAGCAACCGAGTTCTCTATATCAAGCGCTCATATCAATGGCACCCGGGGGAAGGGCGAAGAAGTTCCGAACTCTACGACTTCTCCAGGCAGCAAAGGAAATTCCGTCAATGGTTCGGGCATCAGTGGTAATTTGAAGAGCAAAGAAATCCTGTCGTCTATGGCATACCCAGATGGCAAAGGCATTTTAATCAATGATTCTAGTGCTGCATTTTCTTTTCCATCTAGTCGCCAACCTGACTCAGGATCTACAGTATCTCCAAATGGCAAAGGCGGTTCGATTAATGATTCTTCTGGCTCTGGCTCTTCTTTTCCACCTAAACGTTATTATGACCAAGGACATACAACACCTCCGGATAGCAAAGGCGGTTCAATCAGTGGTTCTGGTTCTGCCTCTGCCTCTGCCTTTTCCTCACTATCTAAACGCCAATATGAGACAGGATCAGATGCAGAGGAGGAGCGCAAGAAGGCTAAATATTAAGTGTACCACGAAATCATCAGCATTGCTTCCGGCGTTTACAAAATGGTTACGAATTAGCATATAGTCTCTGCATGGGTTGCACGGCGTTTAGCGAGCTTGTGCATCTAGTTAGAGAAGACTCATTGCTTTTAAGGGTTTATTTGCATCTGCAAAGATTAAGAGGGCCTTTATGTAAGATACTTTAGACGAGGGACCATAGAGTAGAAAAATGGTCATGCATTCATAGAATTCATTCTCATTTCTCATCATGATATATCTACAACTCTAACTGCCCCAAATTATCATACGCCCATTCCTTCCACCCCTTCTTCTCACCAGGTAACCTGACTTCCTGCCACTCCTGGGTTGTAACATTTCTCCATTCCTCAACTGGTATCCATCCAATATACGCCCTATCCCCAAAACCGCCTATCCAATAAATTTCCCGAACTACCAATCGAACCCACTCACTCTCGTGTATAGAATTGCCAGGTAGCCCTAGATAGAACACAGAGGGAGATCAGTAATTACTCATTTTGAGACATTTTCTAGAGTATATGCTTGCTCCTGAAATATGATTCGAAAATAGTATCCCTCCTAAGATAGTGACAGAGTAGTAAAAGTGGCTTCCCCGATAATCTTACAAAATCTCGCATCAGGATGCAAATCCGTAAAACACCCTTTCAAGTCCAAAGTCTCCACCTCCTCCTTCTTAATAACCTCCAAATATCCCAACAGAGAGAACCGCGGCAGG
Source organism: Chlorociboria aeruginascens (assembly GCA_002276475.2). Lineage (NCBI taxonomy): Eukaryota > Fungi > Ascomycota > Leotiomycetes > Helotiales > Chlorociboriaceae > Chlorociboria > Chlorociboria aeruginascens. Next base: position 34,959 of record NCSK02000050.1, on the reverse strand, counting down.
TTCGCCGCGGAGTATGGAACTGCTTCTTTCTTCTTGCTCTCAAAGAAAGAGATCCGCGAAGAAGGGGGGTATGGTGGTGACCACTGTAAAGAAACCGAGATGTTGGACCCCGCAGCTACGTTCTTGAACGAGGTTGCGATGTTTATGGCTAGGATCGTGGGGTCTCCTGTAGATTCGCAGTCGGCGATGTAGTCCATAAGCCCTATTGGCATGCCGGACAGGCCTGAGGGCCTGGTCTCGAGAGAATGGGAGTTGGGGAAGGTGGTTGCGAGCGTGGCCAGCGGGGTTAGATGGAGGATGCGACGCGCGAGAATGGCGGATTCTTTGGAGCTGGGGATGGTGTTCATCGATGGCGAGTAGGAGGGGTTGTTGAAGATATATTGCGGTGGTTCGAGGTAGGGGAGGGAGGTCGAGGCCACGAGCGGCAGGAGGGGCAGCAGCGCGGAAAAGAGTGCTGGGATGTGCATTTTGAGTAATGAAAGTCAAGAGTGATAAAAGGGTATTGATCTGAATTGAAGAGATAGGTATGAAAGGATTGTTGGAAGGTATACAAATGAGCCGCTCAAAATGGAACCACCAGTGAACCACAAGTCAAACCAACAGAGGTAAATCCGGCCCTCCCCCCTGAGTTCGGCATTTCAACGATCCCGACCTACCTCAAGCACATAATGCTCAACAACCAAAAATCTCACAGAAGAGAGTTTGGCATAGAAAAGGATACCAATGTCAAGCATCCATATAAGTACTCCGAATATTTACGTAAAAAGAATTATTCATTCCATAAAAAAAAAATGAATCGCGATCAATGTCACATCTAGGGCTAGACTAACCCTAATCCTACTAGCTCCAAAATTTAAGCGAGCAATCAGTCACTGGCAACAAAGCCAACTTTAATCGATATCGACGACTTTTGATACTTTTTCCATCGACAACCACTTCAAAACAACCTGTAAGATATCCACCATGTCAACACTTTATTACCTGTAACCGCACGCTATTGCGATATGGCAATTATTGTTCGTGAAGATCGGAGCTGATAAGAGGAGCCACAGATCGGAAAAGTCAACCCCAAAGTCAACCGATAAACCGCAATCATGGGAAAGGTACACGGATCCCTCGCTCGTGCCGGAAAGGTCAAGTCTCAGACTCCAAAAGTACGTTATTCTCGATTTTATCGCGTAAATTTGGGGGAGGAAGTTGAGTGGGGATACGGATGCAGGCGCCACATGGAAGAGATGATAGAATAGATATGTGGGTTCATGGATCATGAACGGATGCTGATGGTGTATATTGCAGGTTGAGCCACAAGAGAAGAAGAAGACTCCCAAAGGTCGCGCAAAGAAGAGAATAACATATACTCGCCGATTCGTAAACGTCACTCTCACTGGTGGCAAGAGGAAGGTTGGCACCCTATTTCTCCCCCTCCGTTCCCTCTCTTCACTCCCCCAAATCAAAACCGACGGCTAATCCACAACAGATGAACCCCAACCCAACCTCATAATCGCACAACGGCTGGAAGGGAGAGGGAGTGGCACGTGGCCAGTCGTGGAAAAATGGACCTGGATCAGAAATGGGATGTTACCGGAGAGTAGAGCGATCTACTAATGCAGGGAATATCTCATCTTCGGGAGGAAGGGATGCATTGAACTCGAACACGAACTTGAACTTGGGCGTATTTGTACTACTTGGAATTTATGCTAAGTGCGTTCTTGAGCTGATGAATGGATTCTTGATCTCTCCTGGCACTTTGTACGTCGCTCTGTGTTTGATTTCGTTGATATAATGTCATGTGATAACTCTCCCCACTCCGAATTCGAGAACTGGGTCGGTGTTTCTAGATCCGAGTTGTTCTGTTCCGCAGACATTATAAGTTTTTCAAAAGAATCATTCTTCCACTTCCACGCTCTCGCTTTTTACAATGCGTACAGTTAGTTCCTTGCTTCACCAACTTCCTCTTTTCGCCTTCCCTATAGCGTCTCTCAATATCTCACCACCCACACACATATCATCCCTTCCCCTTCATTCCTCATACTCTCTCCTCTCCTCTCCCTTCTCCCTACCAACAACCCCCATACCTACACCACTAATATCCCTCCTAAACTCCCCGCTCACGTGTCCCGTAGTACCTAACTACCTACCTAACAAACGAACTCCTGAAGAACAGTTCGTCGAGCCTTCTTCACATAATATTACAAGGTATACGAAGTATACGTATATATGATGAATTCTCGAAAGTCTGAACATATAGATTGTAGGAGCCCCCTTCCACTTTTCCTTCCCTTCCCTTCCCTTCCCTTCCCTTCTCTGGGGCAGGGCAACATCTATGCATTTATCACTGCCGAGTATGGCGACTCGGGGCAGTTGAGCTGCAACGAACACGGCGGCGGTGGTGGGTTTTACGGTACGGTTCGTGTTATTCTGGGCCCACCACCTTCAAGGCGTTGTTTTGGTAATAGCATAGAAGGGAGGGAAGGAGTATATGCTATTTTCATAAGGTGTATAAAGTCAATGAATAGATCATTATTAAAGAATCTTCTTATCACCTATAAAATACAATTTATCTAAAAAGAAGTGCATTATGGGTATGTAATTTTTTATTTTTTTATTTACAAAAATCAAGTACTCAAGTAGCTAGCTGAGCGAGACGCTGAGAGATATGCAATGCAATGCAACTTTGAACTTGAACACCCGGAGGATCTCGCTCAAAACACCCTAAGATCCAATCCTGTACAACCCTAACTTGATTCCTCCTAGATCTTCTTTTCATAGGTCATTCACTGTCGCAATCCGGGTTCGCAGGCTTGAGGAGGTGATTGCTGGCTGCGGCTTCGAGAGTTTGTACCATGTTGGATGGGGGAGGAGAGCCGAAAGATGTGTCGCCTTCAATCTCGACTGGGTCGGCTTGTCTGGAAGCTCGTGGTTTGACAGGTGATGGTGCTGCCATAGAAGGAGTGCTTTCAGATCTCAAGAATGATTGGTCACCATCCAATTCTGACACTCTGTTTGGGCCACGGCCATTTGGAGATTGAGAATAGAACTGCATTCCAGGATCGTTTTTTAGGTAACTCATATCTCCCAAGGTGCCGGACATTAAACTAGGCGTTGGAGGTTGAGGAGATGCTCTAGGTAGGTAATCTGTGCCTCCGACCACATCGGGTACTCCTATTGTACTAGGGACCATCGAGCTTCGAGCAGAGACTTCTCTAGAAACCCCTGAACCATCTTCAAGATTGCCCCGCTCTGGCCTGCTTTGCCTCGATTCATCCTTGTTAAATGCTCCGCCCATATCCTCAAACGTTTGTAACTCCTCATTCATAACCAGATTCCCGAAATTGAGCATGCTAACCGACCTATGCCCTTTCTTGAATTCCTCAAACCGTTCTCGATTTCTCTTCCCATCTTCTTCGGTCAATGTAGAGCGTCTGTCGTTCTTAATCACCGGTGTATCTTCGAGTTCTACTTTCTCATTCTCATCTCTGTAAACTTGCTGTGTTCCCGCTTGTCGTTGTTTAGCTTCCTGGCGTGGACTTCCAGGGTCGTTGGGTCCACCAGTAACGTAGCCTTTCTTCCAGGCCTCAAGAGTCTCCCGCTTTTTTCTACCCGTGTCCGCAATTTCGCCATCCGCGGGGCTTTGACGTCCTATAAAGATATTCTCCTCTCCGGAGGCACCTATTCTTCCATTTGTTAGTGCAGTATAAATACCTGGGCTGTTCGTCTCGGCAATATCAAACGAACTCGGTTGTTGGCTATTGGAACTAGTGCGTCGACCGGTATAGCGTCTCGTCCAGAAGAAAAATAGCGCAAATATAATAAGCACAAACGCCAGGATGCCAAATGATACTCCTACCCACATACCCACATGACTTTTAGAATGCCCAGAAGTATTTGCCGGAGCCGCGGTAGAATTGGTTGGGCTTGGTAGTACTGTTGATAAAAAACTGCCGGGCATACTTGAGAGATTGGGAGTGCTGGAACTGATCTGTGAAGAGGTGGTAGAGCTAATTTGTGATGACAATGAAATGTCGTTTGTAGTACTCGAATCTAAGCTTGCCGAATCTATGCGTAATGTCGAAGAGACTGTTGAGGAGAAAGTTGTCAATATTACACTCGAAATCGAAGGCACTATGAAAATGTTCATAGAGCTCAGAGGTGGAGTATTGGAAGTGAGTGGTGATATTGATAAGATGGTGGGAGATACAACTTCTGTGGAAGTTGACATGGATAAGATTGAAGGAAAGCTAATGGATATCGGCTCAGGGGAGCTAAAAATTGGTGGGCTTGAAGATGGGCTTGAAGAAATGACCTCGCTGGAACCAGGTATTGGGGAAGATGAAGGCGCTTCTACAGTTAAGGGAGATGCAGACGTGTCTGTGGAGATGGCTCGAAATAGAATGGGGGAATATAGAAACATACTTGTAGCGGACCCCGAAGACATCGATTGAGAGGATGAACCAACAGGGAGCGCACGACTAATCTGGTATACTAACCAGGCATTGTCACCACCGCAGGCTTGTGTAGAGTTTCCTGGACATGGAACTGCGCAAGAGTCGAGTGGGTCTTGGGTGGAATCCGCAAGATCTGTGCCGCAGTAACAATCCCTAGATTCGGAAGATATTAGCAGGTGGAATGGACTCAGGGCTGCAACTTCGTAAAGCTGAAGGTAAAGGGGACTACTACTCACGTCCCATTGTAAAGCGCAGCAAATTGGATAGGCGCATCATCACTTCTCGGAGGCGGGTCTGCAGTACAACCACTGACACATTTGGAGGCAGTCATATCATCGAATCCATACTCAATCCAGACGCCTGAATCCATTGAACCCAATGGCAAACAACCAACCATGCTAAATGAGTTTATTTCCGCGAAAGTCAACTGCGCAGCCTGACCAGCAATAGACATCGTCACACATATCAATGCCGCGAGAAAGCATTCGAGGCTCCGGGAGAAAGGCGCCATCATGAACGGCCACCAGAACAGAAAAAGTGGTGGTGAAGAGACGGCGGAGTTGGTGGTCGAAAGAACGTAATGTTATGAGCAGGAAACGTACTTCATGAAAGGAAAGTGCTGAAAGGTGAATGTGGGCGAACAAAGGAGCCCTTGGTGCCTGTTCGACAAAGGAAAGTCAACCACAAGAGTCATTGTAGTGAATAGCCCCTGTGGGCCAAAAGATATTTCTGAACAGCTTCTGAACAGCTTCATTCTTGAACAGCGTCTGATGAACTACAGAGCCCCCTTCCTCATGCCCAATGTCACATGTCCTGGGCCTAGTGGCCCCCGGCGTCGTTCCTGCCCAAGAGGTGAGCCGACATCATGATGACCTTGGACAACAACCATCCTGATGGACAGAAGAAGTCTATGTGGGGAGTCAAGTGGTCTTAAGTAAGAAGCTTTCCCACTCTTCAGCCACCGATAAGGCATGGTTTCATGGGTTCTCCTCTCTTGCATGGCTACTATGATGGCCATGCAAGGCAACCCGAAGATCTGGGGAAGCGCGATAAAGGTCAGGAGCAGAGAGATACGAGTACCGGGCTGCCTCTTCCAGCCAGTGCTTGGGAAGAAGGTTCTTATCATCTTCTTCTTATTGTACGGTGCAGTACATATCTCGGACGAGCTACGCCCCTTATCTCATGGAGAGAAAACCCAGTGATAGGTGCCACGGGTCAGAATAAAAATGAAATGCACGTTGCACAAGATTGTGCAGGATGGTATCATCTTTTCATTTTGCAACATATAAAGGTCGCGTGCCCGCCCCCCAGCTCCTCTGCTCCTCTGCTCCTCTGTTCTAAGATCCGCAGATGCTTAGTTGAAAGGCCCAATTTCTGTTTTTTGTTTGTTGGTTTCTGGGCGGCTAACTGTTTTGGCGGTTGCCGTTCAACAGCAGCCAGGCACAGAGAAAAGGATCATCGACGTTGTAAGGTCCCGTACTCAAGTTGAGCCTTCCGGTTTGTAGGACCACCTGGACCGTCGCTCTTCAACGTTTCGCCCTTCGCCCGTCTCCGCTCAAGAACCTGCCGCTTTGGTTGGGAACGACCTACCCTCCGCTTGGAAACAATAGGCAGATCGCTCGGCCACAACCTTCCGTACCTACTTCGTACTCTGGTCAGGCCATCGACCTTCATCTTTCACGGTGGCCGTCTCCGACACGCGCCAGTTTGCTTTGCCCCCCACGCTCTGGCTCCATGTTGGGGGGGCGTTACATCCGTTCGTCAATCCTTGCCAGGTGATAATTATCAATTTGGCGCATCACCCGCATCTGCATGAAAGTGCAGGGACACCAGACCCCCACCATGGCCTGAAAGAAACAAAAGAAACAACGTGGAGATTCAGAAGAAGAGCCACCATATTACTCGCCAAAATTACTATTACCTATTATTGAAAAGCCTCAATCGGTCTCTTCCCGAAAGGCGTCCGCAATACCCCCGAGATTCGTGGATTTCCCGCGGGAATAAGAATAAGAACATTCCAGGCTTGACTTCTCACCAAAATACAAGCTCTCCACGCCAAACGCCTCTATCACATGCAAGTCTGAAAGCTGAGTGGTTAATTTTACAACTTTCTTATGTGCGTATAGCATCGAAATGACTGTCAGAGAGCGGCGCTGAAGGCACATGGCTCGTGGGGTCCCAGCTCCCAAAACACTCTCATGTTGGAACTGGTGGAACTTGGGATGGTTGTCGATTTTGCCGACACCCGAAAAGCCAACGCTTGCACTGATGAAGAGGTGCTCCTCGATCCTTTTCTAGTATGGCTTGCAGAGTTGGAAGCATTATTAGATAGTCGCGTGCGACGACCTCCGTCAATTTAGTGAGACAGTGTACGTAAACAGGCCTGAACAGATGATGATGATGATGATGATGACATCAAGCAGCAAATCTTCAGTAATACTACATACTCTGCAGGACTATTTTAACTAAAAGTTCCTAGAATCAGGGTCTTCTGGGAGGTCTCTAGGAAAGTAGATCTTAGGTTCGCGTGCCTTTGAGGATCCCTAGCGGTCCCACATTGCAACGACCTAATGCGTTCACGAGTGAGGGTAATGATATTATTAAGGATGACAAAGTTAGAGCGCCACCACCACCGCACCAGGACCATCGAAGTCGGAATACTTCGGGATCTCTAGCTTAGCTTGGATTGCTGCAACCGCTAGACTGTTTGACTACGGATTCTTTGCATACTGGCGACTGCGCTCGCCAACACTGCACGGACTTTAGATTGACGTCTATCATACCACACATCATTGGTCATCATTGGTCTTGAAGCAAATATACATGGCACATCTACGGAAGCACGTTTTAATAGCACGGTGGCACGGTTGCGAGTATTCTAGCCATATCCTACAACGCATCTTCATTGTCCTCTCCACCCTTTTCAGCCTGAATGTATTATTGTACTCGATCGAATCTCATGAGACAAAGAGGGGGCTGACATCCCACTCTCTCCACTTCTTGCAGGGACCCCACCACCTGCGCAAGCAAAAGACGGCCTACTGCTTTGCAACGAATCTGGTGCGTCCTGACGTCAATTCCTGAGATATTCTGCGTCTTGAAAGCAAGAATGTGTCTCATGGAGAAGTAATCACATCCAAATGAAACAATATAGCCCAGCTTGTGCAAGAGGCAAAGCAATTCTGAGGGTGTTACTGTAGCTTCAACAATGGCACCCCGACTTCTTCATGAGCACGGGGAATAAAGACGAAATGGGATTAACGTATGTGCAGGTCATTCCTAGGCTAGCGGTTGGTGATGTCTTTGTTCCTCCAAGGCCCACTGACTTGTCTCATCTCACCTTATTTATCGCCTTCCCTATGTTCATGTTGGTAACTACTCTCTGCTTATATCTCGCTGAATTAGCACGTTCTGGGGGTTTCCCTTGCGGTTCTAACAAACCAAGCTTTAAATACAGTAAAATTATGGCATGCAAGGGTGAACCTCCCTGTCATATTGGAACCCTGAGCATCGGTGCCACCGCTTGACCGAGGGTGGTCCGACAAGGGAATGCAGGCACGTCCAACCAATCGTTTGCGCGTTCAGGAAAAGGGGGGAGAAGACGAGAACTTCTGACCGTATATCGGCGCAGATCAAGGTTCATCCTCAACCAGGCGTCGATGACCGACTTAAGGAAAGAGGGACTCCAAATATTCGGCACACGATCATATCCTAACCGAATAGCCTCCATATTGTTCCGAAGTCAACGATGGCCGGCTGATGGGCGCATGTAGAACCCTGAGTGACCCCCACTTGATCCCGCGACAGCGGCTTTTTCACCCAACCATCACGCTCTCAAATCCCCTCAAACCTCACGGAATCAACCAGGTAGAAATATTCTCACTATTACTTACCCAGCAATAATTTGACTGTCCACCTTAATACCTGCTTATGGGTAACAGAGGTTCGGGCTCATGCAGCTGATGCTTCTGCCCTGGTAGGTGTCCTGGACTAGGTAATGATGGATGCGGTCCAGGAGGGCATCTTGTTATATATTCGCCATGGAATGGAAGGTGGGCAACGTCGCATGGCATCGGGTTTCCAAGTAGGCCACTGCATTTCATCCAAGTACCGTGTTCGACGACAGGTTGATTCTGTAGTAATTTTGATATGACATCCTTCGTCCCTGTAGTCGGAGCATTGCTTTGTTGTCTGTGCCTGTGCGAGTCTCTCTCGAAGGGACAGAGTCTCCAAGCCCTTCCTTGCCTTTGCCATGCCTTTGCCTTGCCTTTGCCTTGCGTGCTCACCTCCGCGCTCACCCTCCGCAGTCCTGCTTACTCGTAATACCTCTTATTTGACGTCCCTCACCCCGCCTTCGTATTGGGGTTCCCATGTCTCTCTTGGGGGGCTCCACGAGTCGGGTAGCCAAGGCTTGCAGGTGTTGGAGTTAAGGTCGGCGAATCCAGCCCAAAAGTACCTACGTGCTGGGGCCCTTGCTGCGTCTGCATGCACTGCACCGACTTCTCACAGCTCCTCCCCACCGAGGACGTGTGCAGGCATCCCTAGGTCCTCGGTACGACCATCTGCCTGCTTGGTGGCTCCATTGCTCCAACACCTCCTTCACGTACTGCCGAATTACAGACCTAGCAGGTCGTCGCTACCCACGCTCCACGCTACGCAATCCCAGCCCGTCTACTCTCGGCGAAGGAAGAGTCCCGTTCAGTAGTAGGCGCATGTCAACCCATTCGTTCCAACCTCAAGACGCACAAGCCTCCCAGACCAACCCAACAGCTTGCTTCGGGGGGATATGATCTCTTGATTTATTCATCCTCGTTCGCGTTCGACGTCAGCATATCCGTAACATCGTTCGTGGAGCTGTCTGGCAGTGCGGGGCGTTGATGCTGACAACCCACGGTACCTCGGATAATAAGCCTGCATTCTTGGGGGTCGCAAAAGCAAAGGTGTATGCGCTGCTCTCAAGCGGAATCGGCGCCAACGTCAAAAAAGAAGAAAGCAACAAAGCAACAGCAAAAGCAACAGCAGCAGCAGCAGCAACAGCAACAGCAGCGGCTCGTTGGCCCCGGAAATAAGCTGAAGTCGGACCTTTCTGCACTCGAGAAACCGCTCCAGGACGAGCAGAGCCCGTCCGGGAGGAAGGGGGTCGCTCCAATGTCTGGAGCGGCGGCACAATATAGGGAGCGTGGGGGACTGCAGCGCATCCACGCTTCGTCCGACACATTAAATGGGTTTCTTGCAAATGAGGAAGCTCAATCCAATCCGACCACATCATCATCTACATCAATAACAGAGCACGATTTCCGGTTCCCTCGAAGACCCGCAGATCCAAAGGCGCAAGAAGGCTCTCCCTCTGCTTCCGCCACCTCGAAGTTAACCACCACCAAGACTCGAGACTCGAGCGCGTACGCTCCGGTCAATCTGGATTTCCCGTCGGTAAACGATGCCCATAAGGAGTTGTTGCGTGAGAGTTTCTTTCCCACCTGGAAAGACGATGCTGCGGGAGAAGAGCTGGACAGCCCGGACGAGATGCAGAAAAAGGACCCGTTGGCTACTCAAATCTGGAGATTGTATAGTAAGACCAAGAAGCAATTACCCAACCAGGAGCGGATGGAAAACCTGACGTGGCGTATGATGGCTATGAATCTGCGAAAGCGCAGGCAGGAAGAGGCTGCTCGGTACGTTCTACGTTGTATAAATCGTGGAGTTGGTCCCTAACGGTTGATAGCAAATTGTCGCGACTGAATGCCTCCAGCGCTCCCAGTGGAATCGCACAATTAAGAAAGAGCTCAGATCAGACGCCGATGGATAGCTCAGATACTATGAACCTCGATGACTTCATATATTCCGATAATATTTCGACTCCAGCTGGGCTCGGCATGTCTCCATCTCCTGAGGTCGCCAAGAAAGATGCCGAAAAGTCCAATGCTATAGCATCTGCAATCCCTATAAAAGTGCGGAAAGAATCATCGCAGCAATTCGTCGTCCCCCAATCCGTTCCTATTGCACACCGCAATCCTCGGAATAATGATGAGTTTAACTACGTACAGAGACATATCAGGAAAACTAGCATTGATGAGAGACGCGTGGGTTCCACCCTTTGGATGCTTCACCTTATATTTTGTCTTTTATACAGAAGATACTGACAATTTACAGCCTCGGAAACGACCGGCAGATTTCTCACCTCAAGTCCCAGCTGTCAATAGCATTATGATACCTAATGATCCTGACCATGACGAATATTCATTGGACCAGACCAATCCTCCAGAAATGCATCATCACGAACATCCAGGGCTGCCTTTCCAGCTAGACACCTTTAACTTGGAACATGATCCCATCATAACATCCGCAGGACCTTACCAGCAAAACTTCTCTTTCTCACCGTCGCATTCCCCCGTTGTTCGTCATGGGCCGTTTTCCACAATGTATAATAACGCCACGATGAATTCTTCGTCTTTAAATTCTAGTGATTTTTATTCTCCTCCGGAAAGTGGATATCCTTCTGCAGTCTCAACTCCACAGCCACGCCCCGAGAACGATCAAATGTATTTTCAACACGAGATGGATATGCGCCAAAGGCCGCATACTTATAACCATGGAGTTTCGAATCTCCCGACTTCTATGGCTCCACAATATATGTATAATTCTAATGGTGGATCAATGTTCGCGGCTGTGACAAGCTCTGGTCCTCAAGCCTCGTACACTTCAGGAACATTTAGCATGGCCCAGCACATAGATCCCTCTCAAGTTTTCCAATCGGATCACCCTGCGCGATCGCCTGGAGTCCACATGGGCCACGAGAATATATTTACATTCGGAGGTGATTCTGACAATGAGGACGATGAGGGGGCAGCATTTGCAGACCGGACGCTAATGATGCAACACGATTTTTCACAATCGCCTATGGATGATCCCAGTATAGATATGGGACATAATGGTGCTCTACAGTGGGATGCGACCTTACCAGGACAGTTCAATACCCATTCTGCACGCTATCCAGGTGGTCCTCCGAGGAAACAAGTTACAATTGGTGGCGCCGAACTAGTATCGTCTCCTGTCGACTGGGATGGCACAGGAGGGTCATTAGGGCGACACCATGGATCTACACAATCTGTTTCAGACAATCGATCTAGAAATGGAAACGACAGGAGACAGAAGATCCCTCGCACAGCATCGACTCCGAACACTGCTCTTCTAGGATCACAAAGAAGTGGGAATATGTTCGATCAAATAGGCCAATCCAATCCCAATTCTCCGCCCGATGCAAGCAACATGTCTGGCTTCTCTTCTGTTGCGCCAAGTCGACCCTCAACACCTGGCGGCTCGAAACACGGCTCTACGACCAACCTGGCTGGTGCAGCCGGTGCGCAGGGAGATAATGGGGTTCCAACTACTTGTACTAATTGTTTTACCCAAACAACTCCTCTTTGGCGACGAAACCCCGAAGGCCATCCGCTTTGCAATGCCTGTGGTCTTTTCCTGAAACTTCATGGAGTCGTTCGACCTCTCTCACTCAAAACAGACGTCATCAAGAAGCGCAACAGAGGGTCTGGTGCTTCGCTACCCATAGGCAGCTCTGGTGGAGCTTCAACTCGAGCTTCGAAGAAAATGGGCAGTGTGGGCGCAACTAGCGGTCCCAATACTAGGAAAAACTCCGTAGTCGCGTCCAACACCGCTCCCACGACCCAAGTAACAACACCTAACAGTGGCGAGGCAGGGAGCGTCAACGACAGTGCCAGTCCTGCATCAGTGACCGGCTCAGCCGGTAATGGAGGCAGCACTGCTGGTAGCACCCCAACCTCATACCATGGCTCTGCAGGCTCTTCTACTGGCCCGGCTGTCAGTGGAGGGAAAGGTGTCATCCCAATAGCAGCCGCACCTCCTAAACCCACACCTGGACCTGGTGCAGCATCAACCATCTCTCGTACAAATGTTTCCGGTCCTCCAAAGAGGCAGAGGAGACATAGTAAGAGCGTGAGTGCGATCGAGACCATGGAAGTCGACTCGCCAGAAGACTCTACAGGTTCAAACGAAGCCGCTGCAAATTCTCTTGGTCTGTCTGGGACCGGGGGAAGCTCATCAAATGTAAATCTGAATGGGTTCGGGATGAACACACGTCCAATCATGGGATCGGGAGGAATGGGAATGCAAATGAACCTTGGAGGAGCACCGCCCCCAGGAATGGCAATCGGACAGAATGCTGGTGGAAGTGGTCAACAAGAGTGGGAATGGTTGACGATGAGCCTCTGATCTACGAACACGATACCCCTTTCCTCTTCTCATCTCAAGCTTTCAGCCTCAAGAATCAGATTACAGGTTGCATAAATCGCTTTTCACACGTCTAGGGTTGGAGGTTTCTATTTGATATGCAATGGCAGCGATCTAAATTTCTAATTATTTCTCATTTCGGCTTGGGTTTTGGCTACAGTATGTTCTCGTTTCCTCTCAGGTTTATACAGCGGGGATGATTCATTAGGCTTTGGCTTGGCTATGCTTCTTATCTTGGGAACTCTGGGGTCGGGGATTGTCGTTTTTGATACCATCATTTTGCTACTGTTCGTTTGCAGCTAGGTTTTATGCGGGGGGCGGGATCTAGGATCTAGGCTTAACATGAGCTTGGACTCGAGTTTGGGCTTGGAATGGATTTGGATTTGGAATTTTGCGTGTGATGCGAGATGGCTTTCATGATGTTTTTGCATTGTCGATATGATAGATGTAGGTAGAGCCTTGAGCGAGTTGAGCAACGGCTGCTTCTCATGAGCAGGTGGAGGGGAAAGGCGGGCGGGTTGCGGGTCTGGTTAGAAGTGGTGAGGTGAGATGGGGATCAGAAGTGGAGGTAATACACATGAGTGAGATATCAATTGACGACGGATTTACTGTGCTTATATCATTTCTATATCTATTGCATAAACGCGGAGTCAGCAGTTACTTCTTTGGGATACCTGGAGTACTACTCCCGAGACATGCTTGATTAGGAAAATTTCTTACTCCCCAGTGATATGTACGCCTTGTCTCAGTCCTTCCTCCCAACCTCTCCCTTCCGTGTGTAAAAGATGACAGTGACTAAGTACGGCGTAGTCAATGTGTATGCTACATTTTGATTTTCACATTCACATGTTTATTTATGATAACAACCTTCTTCTGCATCGAATCTAAGCCATTTATTTCCCTTACCTTCCTTGCAGAATCCATTACCAAGGTTTGACAGCGAAACAACGCTCGTTGACAACAACATCCTCCCAATCTTACACATACCCATCTATTTCTCTATCGACTTAATTCCTGAGTCCCACTCCCTGAACGATGTTTTCTTCATGTCCATAGTGCAAGCAATCTGTATCGGATATAGGGAGAACTAGACCGCACTTTAAGAAGTCTCAAGTCCATGATATTATATCTATGGTATGACGCACCCATCAGATCTTCCTCTATTCCCAAAGTATGATATGAAAGAAATGGGAGAAGAGTGGAGAGGTTGATGCGAGGCGGGAGGTGAAAGTATTGGCAGACACCTGCCCTACGGGGTATGTATTTTCCTAGGTTCAATACAGTACTAATTCTGCATCCACGCTGCTCAATACTGTTCTTTTCCCTTCTTCCTCGCTCTCTCTCTGTTACTACAATCAGTGGTCAAGCATTGCGTTCCTTCTGGACATGCGCTTTTTGGGGGGGAGGGGAGGGGCTCCTACATCCTTCTTTTCCATCACGGCCCACCGCCTCCAAGACGCGTGGGTGAGTCACCAGATGCGATTGCTCTTCTACTTTCATTTTCTTAAACCTTACTTGCTTCCACAATTTGGGATTCCTGAATGCGACTTTGGCAGAGATTCTTCGGAAGCATAAATCACGGTATCTTGATAGTGAGAGGCGTTTTGGCAGCAATATTTCTTTCTTCCTTTTGATTACCTAGATTTTTGGACAGCTGATGTATTCTCGGAATCCAAGACCACAACGGGATGTGAATGCTGAATCTCAAGGCGCCGAGACGTTGTGGATCGACGATTTCCAAAAACATTAGTTGTCGTTAAGCGTGGTTTGTCCGATTACTCTAGGTCTTTCCCCTTATTGCACTTTTATATCCCCATGGATTGGCTTCGCAGAAGTTGGAATAGATGTGGGTGGTTATGATTCACATATCCGCTATTTGAGAATAGGCGGATATAAAGTACTGGCTCATAATCGAAGAATTCTCTCGACAATTCGGTACTGATCAGGAACTTGGATCTTCACTGGAATCTGGCATTTCAGTTTTGGCCTTTCTTGAAAAGGACTGTCTGGTACATATCTCTCAATCGGTAGTCTAGCGACAAGTCCTCGAGAGGAAATATTCCACAGGGAGATTGAAACACTCTGACAACGACAATATGTTATGACTATGTTTCAAGTTTAGAATCTATTTCTAACTCCCATGATTTTAAAGCTAGTATCTTTTTGATCTACAACTTGGATTTCTGATCACGATTTGAGATATGCCAGAACCACATAAGTTGTGCTCTTTCTTTTCATTTCACCAACTATTTAAGTGCTGTTAGTCACAGAAGTAGAATTTATACTTCTATCGAACTTGCACCTTTTGAGGTGTCATAGTTTAACAGTTTGAAGCAGTCCTCAATCATTATTTTCCTACTTATAGTTCTCTATAAGAGTGCGTTCGGTCTAACCTTATAAGTCCTCAAGTTCCTAGATATAAAGTTGAATGATACAGAACTGAAGCAATCCCGAGAAATGTCATATCTTCGTCCCCCTACTGCCCTTCTCCGCGTGTGGATTACACTATGAGCGGTTGTTTTCTTGCGGGGGCATGGAAAAGAGGCAACCTGTTTGACAATATGATTCGATTTGGCAACGGAATATATTTGGCGCAACACGCGGAGAGCGCCTCTGAATATTAAAGGCGACTTCAAAGTTGAATGAAAACCGCGATTCTTCCAGGTTCTATCAATACTAATTCTTTGCTGGAACATTCGCCTAGTGGTGCTGGTTCTAGGAATTGACAGCTAGCTCACTTATTAAATATCGGAAATTATTGAGCGGCGAAATTCTCGGAAAGTACGAGTGAATTTTGTTGCAACATGAAAGCCGCCTCCGAGGGAAATCACCTTTCCCGTTCTTTATAAGTCCAAACTCTGCTACACCTAGATTTGGTATAAGTTTACCGTCTGGTCTCGAGAAATCATCTAGTATTAAAAGGTAATTACGGTAATAGATTTATAATTGTACAAAATACCATATATTCTTCTAAAGTTCAGCATGGAGGAACAGCGGTAAGCGTTGCATATTATTGAGAAGGGCTCGCTGATTCTGAGGGTAGCTGACGATATGTTCAGATGGTGGATACAGAAAGCCAATTCTTTATCTTAAGTTTAATTTGACAACAACATTCGCTTTGACAACAATAATCTCAGTACAATATCACTATATACAAAACCAACAACGGACTCACCCATATCCACTTTGACAAGCTGAATATATAAATTCGATGCCGATGAAAACATTCTGTACACAGGCGTTTGCTTCCTATTATGGGGGTCTATCGTGGCTACTTTCTTGTACATTGAAGACGTTGACAGATTTTATTATTGCAACCATCTTACTAGCGTAGGTGTGGTGATTTGCAGTTGGGGAATTTTAGGTGTTGCATAAATCTGATCTGTGTGGTGAAGTGGTGTTTTGCCGCGAATATTTCCTCCACGACTGGTTTGGTAATGGTCATCCAATGTCACAGGTTGAATCAAAAGATCAGGGTGAGGATACGTAAATATTTATATTCAAGGATTGCTTCGGTGTGTTATGTCCCACGAGAAATTGAGGTGTCAAGCAGGGATTTCTTGGACTGCCAGAAAATTCCAAACGAGGTGAATGAAAAGCGGGACAACAATCCATAAGAGATTATTCATTCGAGGACTAGAAGTTTACATATAAAAACTAAGTGAACTGGTATATTCGCAAAGTTCTCCAAATTTACGACAAACACGCCACGCCCTGTGAAAAGAAACCACTCCTCGCTTAAATCAGGGGAATGCGCCAACGCGCCGACGCGCCGACTGTCCCCCAACCTCTAGTCGTAGCCCTGGAGAAGGATTGGTTTACCAAAAATACTTTATGATAGATGAAAAGTCGAGCTTACCTTAACGTTATCCGAAGCGTACCGAACGTGAGGTTTTGAGTTATTCAATTATTTATAGGAAGGACGGGTTGGTGCGGTGAGTTTAGACTAAGGCGTGTTGAGGTGAGGTGAAGTAAGGCGGTGGTGCTACTGTTTATACTAGAAAATTTTAAAATTCTAAGTATTCTGGCTGTGGGAATAGTAATATGAGTCATATGGGTCGACTTCGGCCATGGGTGAATATGGAGGATTCATATGGGCTAGCTGTGGATCAATAGGATTCACCAGGAGGCACCCCTTAGGTATATAAGGGGGTCCTCCTACTTCTCTTCTAGCCCTAGACTCAATTTACACACTTATTACGTACGGCTGATTCTCACCCATTGATATTTATCACCACCTTTGGTGATACCAACACTGGCTATTGACATCAATCCAGGTCAAATATGGATACTGAGATATGAACCGAACATAAAGAAAAGTACATAAACCCACTTCACTCTCCCTTTTCCATACTGAAAATCCCATCGTTTCCAGAGGCCAAACACCCAAACATCAGACGGCACCTATCACACACACCACTGAGCTAACCCGTACACTCAATTCTACGCCAATGTCAGCGCAACACCCCAACGAAACACCAAAAGACAAACCAGTGGAAATGGATTCTTTCCATCGCTTCACAGATCTACCACTCGAGATTGCTATCGGAGTTCTCGAGCATGAACTCTGTCTCCAACCAGCCAACAATTCACCGCCACCAGTGCTCTTAGCTCTCGCCGGCCTGAGCAACGCCATACTCTACCAAGAAGCCCGCAGACTCTACTTTCGCAACAACTTCTACCTCACCTCTACGAGCATCCCAGTCCTTGGCAGCAAATGTATCAAGGAACTCCTCCCTATCAAGCACATCAAAATCATGCTTCCTCTCCAGATGAGCTTTCTTATGGTCCAAAAAATCTGCACAGTAAATAGATTGGAGATGCTCGTATTTGTATTGTGTGACAAAAAGGAGTTATATCATCTGAACTGCTTTTCATCGATGGCTATAGAATTGACAAGAGCGTCCTTAGCTGGCGTCAGGAAGATTCTAGTTAGAGCACCTGGGAGATTGGAGTTGATGGAAGGGTCACGTGTTTCAATTTTACGTCAATATATCTTGGAAGATCTCAACGACCTTGATACATTTCTAGGCTTGAAGAGCGAGAAGACGCAGATTTCTGGAGATGATGTTTTCACGGTATGAAGCCCCGCAAATATGATCTCTCATAAACCTTTCTATCTCGAGTCTTATTCCAGATATTGTACAAAGAATGATAGCTAATTCATTGATGATGTAGTGGGAATATCAGGATGGGAGAATATTGTGGGAGTAAGGAACGAACCGAAATGGATGTGACGAAGTCGAAGAAGGTTGGAATCTGGACAATAGTGATCTGAGATGAAAGGACCTTGACTTGAGTCTTTTGTAATTAATTCAAGATGGCTAAGCCTTGTAGCTTGAGAAATTTGCAATGTGCGCTGAAATCATCATCAACCTTCGCTCCAATCGTCGTGTAATCAATATCCAACACTGTGTGCGCCACCCCATACTGCGGCCAAAATGGCTTTGCAACACCCGAATATGATATAGCGTTGGGATCTAAACTCGTCGCAAATGAAATGAACCAATCTTTCATTAGGAGAGAAAGAGTGTCATTTCCCGAGGGCATAATAGTTCCATCTGAGGATTCTCCAAAGAGAAATGGGGCGGTAGCTCCGTGGACTTCGGATCCAGCATCGAAGATCATCTTCCAGGTGGGTTGGCCGGCTCTGGCTAGTGCTGTTGCGGTTTGATAGCTCGGACAGGAAATGAATGCATCGCCGAAGATTGCGGCTCGTTGGTAGAATGAAGAATTATATGCTGTCGCAGGGTATAATTCAAAGAGTGCGTCAAAAAATGTTTGAGGTGCTTGGGGCCAGACTTCCTTCAGATCAGAATCGACTTGCGACATGGTGCTTAGGAGGGGATTGGAAAACACTACCCCTATGAAGCTATTAGATGATACACGACATTGGAATTATAGGAAAGCATACCTTCATATCCTTCACGATCTGTGAGGTACGGGACTTTGGCGAATCGGCCTTCCAGGAACATCTTAGAAGGCAAATCCGGGATAATTATGCCGTCTATAGAAGGACCATAATAGAAATCACCAAATCCGTAGATCTGAGGATCTCCTGTACTCACATCTCCCAAATAACCATCGGTATAAGTAGCCTGTGATGCAGCGACCAAATTGGACTCTGGTACGTGTCGAAGGCAATTCAAGTCGGTGCAGGACGTTTCTTGAAGGAGCTGACGGTACTGAGATTCGAGAACCGTCTCATTATGGTAAGGTTGCCACCAAGGGTATTCTATCAGCATTAGTATAAGTGTACGTATCTTAACGTAAAGTGTTATTACCTGCGATGGCTGCACGGAAAGGTGGATCAGCGACGCCTCCGTACATTATCAAGTGATTTGTGACCGATCCGCCTCCAGCACTACCTCCATGAATAGTAACTTGTCTTGGATCACCACCAAAGCTTTCAATGTGCCGTTGAACCCATTCAAGCGCAGCACGCTGATCTAGCAGCCCGGCATTTGCAATACCGTCTTCTCGGATCTCTGAGCTGGATAGAAATCCCTAGTGAAAATGGCGATGTCAATATTTACTTCGGTTGAACATGTTTAGATATTGCACGACTTTGACAGGAGAAAGAAAGTGTTCCTCTTCTTACATAAGACCCAAGGCGATACTGCACATCAACAAATATAAGTCCTCCATGGGATTGATTCACCATAGCATAACCCGGTAGTAAGGAGGCAGACCCGAGAGTATAGCCTATGGAATTTGATTAACTTTAGGCAGTTCGGCTCCGAACGTTGAAGATACGACTAACCTCCTCCATGGATTTCTACCCAAACTGGAAGCTTCAAATTTGCGGGTTTATTGGGAACAAGGACGTCAACCGTCAGGCAGTCTTCTTCTTGGTCTACTACCGCCGTAGAAGACGAGATCCATGCAGGCAGCCCCTGAACACACGCCGGGCCCTGGGAAGTCGCTAAAATAATGGAGTTATTGTGCCCTCCATATTTCTCGATGGGTAGCGGTGCTCGCCAACGATTGTTGCCAGTTGGTGGGGCGGCATACCGTCTTCGAAGAGGAAGGTTAGTCACTGCTCATATCTTTTGAACCCTTTACATCTCTCTCTCGACATTGGCGGGATAGGAAAAGGGAATCTCCATAGTGAACTTACAACCCGAAGAAGCTCGTTACACTGTATATATGTTAGTATAAGTTCAGACAGCAAAATCCGGTTCAATACTTGGTGACAGAACTACGATTGCCCTGATACTTAGCATAGCCAAGGTCAACAATAGGTTTATCTGTATTGGGGATGACAACAGCAATAGACGAAGCAGATAGTAAAAACAAGGAGAAGACCTTCAGACCTGCCATAATTGCTTTGCTTTGAGGCTATGGATATGAAGAGGGAAATGTACTTCCATTTTATATCTATCTGGCTGGCGGTGCTTACCGTGCTAGAGTAACGGGGAATTGAAATTAGTGCTATTTATGAATCGGTTTGTCAGAAAATAATTAAAGAATTCCCTGTACAACAAGAAAGCGCAGGGTGTCGATCATCTCGCGAGGTCGGCGTTGACTTGATGAAGAGAATTAGCCTTCGCTTGCAGATACTCCCCTGCGGGTGATAATGACTTCTACCCGGTGAAGATATTATTAGACGCTTTGTTCATTTCGACTCACCTTTACTCAAAGCCTATCGAGGAAAGTCAAACGCAATATTCAGCTTCAAGATCGGCATCATACAAGGTGGGTGATATCGTAGGAACCAAGTGCGGTGTAAGGTTACATATGTATTACAATATATATTTATTGATGTCCAAAATGCCTCTCGTATGGGTTTCCCCGCCTGGCCAGAATTCGGTGTTCGGTGTTCATATCGAGATATAGTAAAACTCGATATATTGTCATCATAAAGCTTAGTTTTATTACAATGCCATAATGTATGATCCAGTTGTTTTTAGATTTTAGATTAGAAATGTAGAATGTAGAGGTCACTTTGAATGAATTTGTAGGTTCGAAGGGGATGGAAAAATCTTTTGCAGTTAATTAATAACCAGCATTAGGACAACAGCAGCAGGCATAAGCAGGCATACTAAGGCACGACCAGCAAAGGTGGTGATGCCCCCTACAAATCGTTTTGTTAAATGGCCAACACCGTTCTTCCCTATTTGGCACTTTGACTGGTAAATGTTATGCCGCCCCCTTTACAGATTGATTAAAGTTTCTCTTCTTTTTATCCTCTGCACTTTATACATTCTATACATTTTATACATTTCTTAACATTGCATCAGTATCGGTAATAATAGTAGTAAGAAAATGTGGTTCCAGGCATTGTCTCCATAGGTAATTATTATTGCATTTACACATCACCCAAGAACTTAGTCTCCATAGGTAATTATTATTGCATTTACACATCACCCAAGAACTTATGGAATATAGGATAAACACAATTATGCCAATGAAAAAAAACCCCCCCTCTTTTCAAGTTCATTCAAATGCCCATTTCTCACCCGATAAAAGCATCGCTGACTCAAAACTATATCTATCGTCCCAAACTTCCCTTAACCTTCCATTAACTCTTTGCTGGTGGATGAAGCAGGCAGGTATAAATGATACTGCTGCGACCGCCTTTCTGATACTTAACGAACATGCATGACACTCCTCAGCAGGCAGGAGAGTGTTTGCACCATGGACTCTGCTGAAGGATTATGAAAAGGGACATGGGCGATATATTGTATGACCAGGGATTGGAAATCGTTTTCTTTAGAGATGGAAAGCTAATGATCTGATGCCATCGTCTTTGACAGTATTATGAACTTTGGCAGTAATGACTACTTTGACAACTGAGTTTTTTAAACTGGTGGGAGAGCAGTCACCACAAATTCTTAACTCCAGTATTTTCCATAAAGTATGTCGTGGTTTGTTTAAATTTGGACATCAGAAACTTGTACACCTGGAAGATATCATCAAGTCTGATCTTATTTGTTCAGAGTATATAGCGTATTCCTGGGCGAGACGGTCGATAAATAGTTATGTAAGATGTCAATCAGAGTCAGCGATGAAATGCGTTTGCGTAAAGAATTTACAGTAAGTCTTTGGTGCCAAAATCTGAGTCGACAACTTGGGATGTCGACTTCCTACTGAAAGAGCTGACTATAAAGAGTTGTAGTCTTCCGGTTGTTTGCACATAGTGACTTCTCCATATATGCCGCCCTCTTGCTTTGCATTCAGGGGTAAATTATCCGATATGCAACAAAACAATAAAACAACAAGACATCAACTTCTGCTCCATCTTGACATGAGTCCCTAGGATGCAACTTCCCTATATATAGGGAGGAGGCCACCTGCTACTCACTCAGGGTTAGAATTGGCGACATGGGACAAAAACATTACCATTACCATTTCTATTTCGCAAGTCCACGTCTCCAGATGTCTCTCACAGTTCTGATGTACCTCCTTCCTTCCTACCTTGATTCAGGGGTAGAACTTGCGATATGCAACAAAGCTCAAGTTTTCTTCCCTAAGGCATAGTTTTGATAGAATATTACCAAAGTATATATACTATTATCCGCGCCCAACTCATTCAGGGGTAAAATTCGCAATCTGCAACAAAACACCAAACAAAACTTTCAATACTGTCTCTTCTTGTCCACGTACTAACTTCCCTAGCTAAGTCTTTTAAGCTTCAAAAGAGCGTGGCCTGAACTCAGAGGCAAAATTAACGACATGCAACAAAACCATAAGCCTTATTCCAAAATCCGGAATATCAGGCATCGAAATGGAACCTGGATATAGCGATTTCTGAGAAAGGACAGGGTTTCTGGGTTGAGTGAATGCAACATATAACCAGTATCAAAACAGAATAACGGCTTTGGGACTCTTCAAAACGAATCGGTATTTGTGGACTAGGATATGGAAGTATCTATTATTTGGTGAGGAGAGGGGTTGCAATCTTCTTGAAATGCGAGCTTCTGTCGACCGGATCCATCCACAGGCACTTCCTAAAAGTAGGCTTCTCATTTGGACTGGGTATTGCAACATTTTCCATATCTCCTCTGGATTCCAACCCCCAATCAGTTCATGGAGCCTCCTCCCTCTTCATTATAGATTCGGTATAAAAAATATTTCCAAAATAAAGCATTAAGAAAGCTCGATCGTAAAAGAGGTCATTATAATTCAATATTTTAGTACTTGATAACTTTTGATGAATTGTTTTTGAACTTGTTATTTTAACATTTGCTAAACATTAATCTAATTCATTCTTGATCGCGTTTTTATCAAAGGCTTAATTCATTTGGTGGTCACGTTTTCATCAAAAGCTTAATTCACTTGTTGGTTACGTTTTTATTTAAAGCCCAATTCCTCCCTGTTCCTGAAAAAAACATAGACAAACTTTTATGCAGCAGATTACATGGTGACAATTTGTGCTTATTTAAAGCCTAGTTTCCCCCTGTTTTTGGAAAAAAACATGAACATAACTTTCACATTATTCACAACATTTGGTTGTGAAGTATTGTTTTTGTTTTATATCAATGTAGCTTTTCTCGAATTCAAGTATCGCTCGCCCCACTTCCCTTCTGCTGCTGCTGCTGCTGCTGCTGCTGCTGTTGTTGTTGATCCACGGCCGCAGATCCTGCAATGGTCTCCTCGCCAAGAACTTTACTTGCTGCCATGAATCTGTGCCTCTTATTAGCCTCATCCTTAATACGTTATATATCGTCGAGATCTTCATGAGAGAATCGGCCCCTCAAGACTCTGTTATACACCCCAAACAAAGTTCCAATAGTCGGTTCAAAATGAGAGGGGTGACTCACAGCCCACCATGGAATGCCCCTAATCCTCGCACTGATTCCGCCTGTACGCTCGTCATTCGAAGCAGATTTTCGAGATCGCTGAGGTTGGCTTGTAGCTGTGCTAATTGTGCGTGTAAATGGGACTGTAAGATAGAAGTTTGTAAGCCTCTGCCTAGATGTGGGGATCCCCCCCCAAAAAAGAGGGTGGAAATGACTTACCAATTGTCGAGGTTTGATGCTACTCGGAGCTGTGGAGAGACGCGGAGCATTGGTGTTTGGAATTCGTGACATGGTTGGGATGCTTCTCAAGGGTTGCTTGCAGTAGCCAATTGAAGAGTTGGTATGTTTGAAGTAGGCAGAAGGCGTTGTACTTAGATTTAAGGGTAATTCGCAGATTTTAGGCGGGTATTTGAACGAGTAAGTGGTGCAATTATCGTGTTGAGAAGTGCCCCTCCAGGATCACGTGCCGTGCCTACAGATACCTCACTTTTCCTGCAAGTCCATAGGAAAAAAATATGCATCATTTTCTTTTATATTTACTAAAGAGCATATAGTTGATGGTATCTATGCAAAATAATATTCTTAGAGCGAAATATCCAAAGTGCGTTGAGTAATAAGTCTGTAAACATCAAATTGTATAAAATATTTACCACGCGTCGCTTTTCCAGACATGCAACAAAATAGATAAACATCAGCCTTGTATACAGACTCAAGTCACGCATACTCACCCAACCCCTTTTCGCTTCTTTTCAAGTTCCTTCCATCCAAGCTTAAGATGAAGCATACTCCCTTGTTCGCAGATAAAGCCATGTCGATTCTTACATACTTTCAGATCTCTATGTCAACCGGGTAATGGCACATTGACCTTTCATGTGAGTGATACCTATCAGAAGCCTACAAAAACGATTCTAGTTTGCGTGAACATGTACTCATTGAGATATATTAATCTAGCTTATTTTTATATCTCAATCCAGAACATTGATAAGGTAAAGGAAGTTAAAATTTCATTTATTCGTTTCTAAGGGTTGCCATATTTGAAAGATAATGAGGTATAAATGAAACTATCGCATATCCAGTCACTGTTAGAATTATGACCTGGAAATCTTATAGCCCAGTGAAACAGTCTTAAGTCTAGAATTTCCTTTCGGTTTGTTGTCCATCCAAAAACCAACACCATCCTTCGATATCGGAGCAGTTGATATTCTTGTGTGTACAGACGTCGAAAGTCAGTCCTCGAAGACTTGAGTCTCTCTTACATCTAGCAGCAGTGTTAAGGGACAAATCTCGATTCGTCTTCACACATTGGTTTCAATTTGAATCAGATATTAGTCGAGGTACGTAAACGAGATATCGACTGACTACCAGAGTATACCATAGCTAACAACTTTTGCAGTTCCAATCAAGATGGCTTCGTCCACCGAGGTCGCCACCATCATAAACCTTCATGCATCCCCATCTGCCACCGCCGAAAGTACTATCGATGCTGGGACATTCATGCCATTGGACGGTTTCATGTCTTCCTAAAACTATCTATCGAAATTTGCTTCATGATCTAAAAACTGAACCTCCCTAGACCTCGAACTATCTTCCTCTGTTTCCCATATTTCGATGACCAGAACAGCTCAATTATCCTTTCAGCATTCTCTCGTACCCCAACTGGCTTGCAAGTCTGTCAGGAATCACGCAATGAAGCGCAAAAGGCGTACAAGCTGAGTTTTTCCTTCTCGAATCTACCCCCCAAGTCTATTTTAACTTCGCTCAAGATATACTCTGCTATGACGCTTGTCTTCTTGTCCCAAAGACGCTTTCTCAACTGGATCTGGGCTACGACGGTTGGGGCAGTCTTGAAGAGGCAGAATTATACCAGGAGGATGCCACGCTCTGGCACATTATGCAGCATACCCAGGGCCTTGATCAAGTTCGGTCCGTCGTCATTTCTATTCTTTAGCCTCGGCATTGCTTCTGCATCACCTCTAAAAGTTCCGTGCAGGCAGCTCCGTATATGTTATTGGATGCGACATAGCCGCCCTGGAAAAGGATTTAGTAGTACGACCGTATGCAGGCGCGTATAATAGGCGCGATATGGAGATCAGCTAAAGAAATGAACAAGCGATTGGACTGGGATGCCGTGTGGCTGATGTATCAGAAAGGGACGGCTTTGATAGCTAAGGGTTGGTGACGTTCATTGCGCCCATATCCTCCAAGCGATGGGCAAGATTTGTGGGTTTCGAGAGGCGCCAGACTGATTTGTTATCTTTGCTGGGCGATCAGAGTGGTCGCCGAGAAAAGACTATATCATCGAGAAAGCTTTTGAATCTCTGGTAGTTTCTCAATGTATACATTCATCTCTGTACAATGACAACATCTGCCAATTCACACGCTACTCAAAAGTATCCCTAACCGCATTTATCTTACACTGTACTATTGACTATAAATAGGACTTACATCAGCTGTTGGAAGAGTTTCCTGTCTCCAACACCTCATGGGCCAAGCTCGTCTTTATTAAAAGTGTTGGAGAAATATACACGTGGCCTCGGGCGACCATGCTCACGTAACAACTACCGTATGCGTAGCGAATTGGCATACGGTGCACGTTATCGTTTATTGCTAGCGGACCGTTAATTGCGCTGCCTATTTTTAGTTTGGAATATATTGCGTGTGCCTCTATCGATTTAACTGTATGAGATTTAGCTACCTGCCTACCTGCCTACTACGGCTACTACGGCTCATCCTTCCGGCCCTCTATATGTTCGGATATAGGTCCGTGAAAGCAGTGTTGCGTTAAAAACGGCCCAATGAGATATCTCTTACGTTGGCTCGGGATAGTAGGCTTTTAGAGTATTAAGTACCCGCAACTACAACAAACATATAGCCGTGCAATTTCTTACCACTTACTACCAACCTGTTTGCTAACACTCTGACACTCTTTGCTCATGGACCGTAGTACAGCTTTTGATCTTGTCTTGTACTATATTTGCTATATCAATAATCTAAGGGCCTACTATCCCGAGCCGACGTAAGAGATATCTCATTGGGCCGTTTTTAACGCGACACCAAAGCACTAGAACCATTGACGACTTCAACCAGCCAAACTCACAGAAACCGGCCCCGATGCCTCCCTCACTTAACAGACTTGGTGACCGCACACTTACGCGCAGTGTGACTGATGACTTTGAGAGGGTATCCAAGTCCTCGCCATTCCGCGCTCTCACCGCGCGCCTCCCAGAATTGAATTTCATCACAGTCCATTACACATATTTCATCCTCACATGTCTGATTGCCTCACTAATCTTCTGGGGATCTTCCCACCCCTCCAAATCCATCACTTACACTGATTCTCTCTTCCTCGTCGTCTCTGCTATGACCGAGGCGGGCCTGAATACCGTCAATCTTTCCGAGATGACGACATTTCAACAATTTGTACTTTGGTTTTTGATCATCATCGGCAGCACAATTTTTGTTTCTATCTCTACTGTTTTGACGAGGAAACGGGTGTTTGAGAAGAGATTTGAATATATCATCGCGGAGCATAAGAAGGCGAAGAAAAGACAGAAAAAGGAGAAAAGGGGCATTTCCGAAGACAGGGAAAAGCCGATCATTCAAAGTTCAGACGATAGTGGGAAAGAAAACCCGGAGGCTATTCGTGAGAATATGGGATCACGCGATTCTGCTGCGAACGCCGAGAGTCCTGCTACTCTAGTAGCCAGAAATCTTCCATACGAAGGAGAAGGAACTAGGACCTCAGGGTCGAAGGAAGAAATTCGCAACTCAGCTCTTAGCTCTCATGGCCAGTCCACACTACAGTTTGCGCCTCTACCAGCTCGGTCCTCCCGAGTACTTAGTTTCGTCGGCGTAGGTGCACATCCATATTCCACTTCCTTCAAGCTTCCTCAAATGCCTAGTCTCCGCGAGCGACAACATGTAAGTGAGGAAGATCCGGTATTAAATCAATTGCAATATCCACATTATCTAACGAGGTCTGTTACGGGACGCAATGGGCAATTTTTCAATCTTTCGAGAGCGGAGAGAGAGCATTTGGGTGGTGTGGAATACAGAGCTATTACGTTTTTGAGCTGGATTGTTCCAATTTATTTCATTTTATGGCAGGTTTTAGGATGTATTGGATTGGCGGCTTATACTGCACATAACAAAGCAGACACATCAAGGGAAAATGGTATCAATCCTTGGTAGGTTCTCTGCATGGTTTTTTTGGGACTAAAACTAACCTTGACAGGTGGCTGGGAATTTTCAATGGAGTTTCTGCCTTTAACAATTCCGGGATGTCCTTGTTGGACGCGAATATAGTATGCTTCTCAACTCCAACTAAGATACGTGACTGATAGATCAGATTCCCTTCGAAACATCTACGTATACTCTAATTACTATGATTCTTCTAATTCTTGCTGGTAACACTGCGTATGAATTTTTGTCCCTTCCTAAAAACACCATTAACATTTCTAGTTACCCTCTTTTCCTCCGCCTCATTATATGGTCTATGCTCAAACTTCTCTGCCTCATCCGCCCAGACGACAATCAATATCCAGACTACAAAGCAACGCTCCGCTTCATCCTCAGCTATCCCCGACGCGTGTACACAAATCTCTTCCCCAGCGAACCCACCTGGTGGCTCTTGTTCATGATAATCTCGCTCAATGCCATTGACTGGGCTGCCTACGACCTGCTTAATATAGGCAATCAACTCCTTCCCAAACTCCCCACTAACTACTATGTCCTAGATGGGCTCTTCCAGGCCGTTGCTGTCCGCTCCGGTGGTTTCTACGTCGTCCCTATTACCGATTTGCGAATCGGCCTACAATTTCTGTATATTATAATGATGTATATCTCTGTCTACCCGGTGGTGATAACGATGCGCCATTCCAACGTCTATGAAGAGCGCTCTTTAGGCATCTATGCAGACGATGATCCAGAAACGGAAGACGTGGAGAAAAATGCCCCTCTGCTCACAAAATTCAAAAGAACCCTAACGACAATGTCCATGCGACCAGAGATCTTCTCGTCGAAGGGCACGGGGGCGAATTTTGTGCGTCAACAAATTCGTGGTCAGCTAGCTCACGATTTATGGTGGCTTGCCCTTGCCACTCTCTTTATAACGTGCATCGAAGTCTCGAATTTCGAGCGCGATCCCGTCACCTACTCAGTATTTAACGTGATGTTTGAAGTCGTATCCGGCTATGGATGTGTGGGCATCAGTACAGGGTTGCCCAATGAAGCATATAGTTTCAGCGGCGGCTGGAAGAAAGCCAGTAAGTTGATACTGTGTGCCGTGATGCTGAGAGGCAGGCATAGGGGTCTGCCTGTGGCATTGGACAGAGCGGTCAGGCTACCCGACGAGATCGAGGAGGAAATTAGACAGGATAGGGATCTAGCTAGTAGGGGGAGTGGAGGTAGAGTCGCTGGGGAGAATAGAAGACCCAGTTGGGCGCGAGCAAGGAGTTTAGGCGCTTTGAGTGATGTAGAGGAGCGGAAGTAAAAAAAAATATATATATATATATTTTGGATAGATAGTTGGAAAAGTAAATAAAAGATACCTTATGTTCATTCAAGATCTTGATATTAATTTAATTCTTGAAAGCTTCAGAAAAAGAAAAAAAAAATAGATATATAATAATTTCCCTTGACTCCCATCCCTAGATGGAGAAAAATAGCCGAAACCCCCTATTAGCCACGAGGCTGCGACTCAACCCCCCAACTTGTTTGTTGCACGTCTAGAAAATTGAATATCGATGCAGCACACCTATGTAGAAACATGGCTTTTTTACGCCTTCAGGAATTTTGCATTTAGGAAGGTCTTATTTCGATGATGATGTGCGGTGCTGCGCTTTCCAAAAGGTTGTAAAAGCTGTTTCCATTTTCTAGACGTGCAACAAAAAATAGGTGGGTGCCCCCTTGGTGGTAGGGCACGTGATGGTATGGTGGGATGGGGCGGCGGGATTGGGCACGGGGGGTGATGAGAGGATTTCGGTACTTTAGATAAGAGATTGAGAATTGAGTAATTCGAGGGATTTGGGATAGATATTATGTATGACCCAGGGTTTATATATTATAGGAGATAAGCTAAACCCCTGAGTAGGAAAGTTCTACCAGAGACGGCATCTCGAATGAAAAATAGACAATAATCTCCCGCTCAATCCACCTAGGTAGAAAGATCCAATATGTGTATCCATTTCAGACAACGGACAAACTATTCCACCACCAGCGCAACAGCAAAGCCATCCCAGCCTTTACTGCCCAGCGTCTGGATCGCCGTAGCATCCAACCTCTTCTCGCCTTTAATGTACTCAAACATGCGCCTCACACCTTTCACGCTCTCGTCGTTATCCTCAGGGTTCGCAATCCTGCCTTTCCTGCCGACATTATCAACGACGATCACGGTGCCCTTCTTCGCAAACTTCAAGCCCCATTGCACATATTCCGTATTGTTCTCTTTATCCGCGTCGATAAACATCAGATCGAACACTCTGCCCTCCTTGCCCCACCCCTCCTCGCCCATCTTCTCCAGCGTCTCCAGGGCCTTGCCTTCTCGCACTTGGACCACACCCTCAAAGCCCGCGTTCTTGATGTTTGAGCGTGCGATCCGAGCGTGTTCGGGCTCTAGCTCCAGCGTGATTACTTGACCGCCTGAGCCCACGGCTTTCGCAAACCAGATCGCGGAGTAGCCGCCTAGCGTCCCGACTTCTAAGATGCGTGTGGAGAAGGTCATTTTGGTGAGGAGGTAGAGAAGTTTCCCTTGGTTGGGCGCCACGTCGATTTCATCGACCTGCGCGGCCCGGTTGGCTTCCAGTGCGGATGAGAGTCCTTCATCGTGCTGGAGGAGAGAAGAGCAGATGTATTTGTCGGTTGCGACGAATTTCTCGACCGTTTCTTCTGGGAAAGGGAGGTAGGACATTTCTGATGCGTGGTATGGATGTTGTGAAGAAAGGATACCTTATGATGGAAATATGAGTTGAGGGATCTTCTCAAGCTGGTATTATGGAAATGGAGTTTTACAGTGTCTGAGAATGATGGGAATGAGGGGTTTGCCTTTATCTTTATATAATCATGATTTCACACTCGAATGAGGCTATCTTCAAAATAATATGCGGATACGGAGTTCGGGATAAAAATGTAAAAAACTAGGTCGCTTACGCAAGCCTATTCATGAAAACGTATAATGATATGCAAGGATTGATGACGGTGATGTATTGTGAACGTAATCACTTGCCTTATACAGCATTTTGCGAAGTATAATTTTCCTTATGACTCCAGTTCACTGACGTGGAGTCCCATGCTCGAATAGTTTGGACTAGCCCATGATTGGCTAGAGGAATCCCATAAAGCTATTTCATGACTCCCTCGATAGATCGATAGATCGATTGATAAGATTGATAAGATAACTCTGCCTAGGACCTGCATGGTGCAGTCATTCTCACCCCATCAACTGATGTGTCAAGCCGGGACAACTCTAGGGTAAAGGCCGAGACCGGTGTGGATATAAAGTTTCGAATTCCGTGCTCACCGCGATTGTGACTGTTTCCGACCGAACACCGAGTCGGCCCATCCTCAAAATCCCTCCACAATTTCCTTAGGTTGATATCGTTTTGGAACAACAAACAAGCCTTTAGCCTCTGCCAAAACAATCCCATCAGTCGTCTCTAACCTCCCCGTCACAAAACCTTTCCTCTCCGTAGATCCTTCTCTCTTTGGCAACGCTCTGATGACATAGAACGTCCCCGTAACACAAGGCTTCAAATATGTGATTTCTAAATTCGCAGTAACCGCCGTTCCAGCTGGTAGTTGCTTGACTGCACATCTCCCTAACGATTCGTCCAACAACGAAGCAATAAGCCCTCCATGTGTTACGCCTGGCCAACCCGCAAGAGCTTTCCCTAGAAATACCACCGATATGCACTCCCCCGATTCCTGATTGTAAAAGACACGCTGGAAACCCAAGCCTCGAGATCCACCTAGAGGACCAGTTGTTAACCTATGCTTGCGGTCTTCAGGTGCAAAGCTCGAGTACGCTTCCCATGTTTTCCAGTCTGGATCTGTGGAGAGGGACTGGACGAGAGGGATTTTCTCGGCCTCGGACGTGATGTATGAAACCATCTTTTTATCTTTCTCGGTGTCGGGCTCGGGCGGTGGTAGAGGTGAAACTATCGATCGCACAGTATTTCCCGCCGTGAGTCCACATAAAAGGAAGAAGGCAGCCCAGATGTAGGGCCGCAGAGAACGTTCTCGTTTCGGAGGCTTTGGGGTAGATACTTGTTGGTAGGAGGCTATTTGGGATTGGAGATCATTTGCTCGGGTTTGCGTATCTCGAAAGACCGGAGTAGTAGAGTATTGGCGGGGATGTTGGAGTACAGTCTGTCTGGAGAGATCGAAGAGATTGGGGGTTGGAAGGTTTAGGCATTGTTGTAGAGGTCGAGTTCGTAGTCCAAGAAGACTTGAGGGGGCCAAGGGTTTTGGTGGTAATCGAGAAATCATTTTGAAATGTTACCAAAAGCCTCGAATTGACTGTACCGGTCGCTGATTGCAGAGGCCTTTCCGAGATTTCGAGCTTTGTAGGAGCTAAATCAAAGGAAATCTAAATCATAGAGTAGGTTGAGAGGCAGTGAGTAAATTCAAAGGAGTGAATGTAATTATTGTTCAGAAATTGGTTGGTTTCGATCTCGGCCTCGGTCAGCTTTCGAGTGATGCTTCGTCGCATCCATCCTTGCATAAATTACATGAAATTTTATGCAGCATGCATAAATACACATGATAGCCTGCTCTGAACTTCACAAGCCCATGATGGAATATCTCAGTAAAAGTTGGTACTTGAAATACCCTTCTCAAGTAATTGTAAAGACTAAGTCCGTGTTATGCTGCTATACACTAGATGATGGCATTTAGAACTGTCCATGTTGACATAGATAGTAGCCACAAGAGTAGCTCGCATACGGTATAAAGACATTTATCTCAATCACCAGAAATAGCTTCAACTTCCTTGCTCGGCCCTTTCCTGGTTCCACGCATCCATCTCCCAATAACCACCCCCTCTATCGCTCCTCCCTCTATAATTACTTCTTCCTCTCCCTCTATACGTCCTGAATCCCCTGCCTCTATAACCACCTGTCCAGCTTCTTTCCCCTCTATATCCTCTGCCTCTATCAGTCCCCTGAATCCTTTTCCTGTTAACTAGAAACTCAATCTTTAACAGCGGTTCCTCCACCATTTTCATTCCCTCTAATCCTAGTTTCCTCTTCAACCTCTCATCTTTGATCAACCACGGTTGAAACAACTCCTCCAAACTCTCCACACCCCTCAACTCCTGCACCCAGGTCCTCACATATTCTCCCTTCGCATCATAATCAAACGCCTGTTTCACCGGATTGAATATCCTCGCTTCACCTCGTGGGTCGTTTCCAACGCCAGCTACATATTGCCAGTTCCCCCAGTTGGAATTCACGTCGTGGTCGACCAGCGTACTCTCATAATATTCTGCACCGATTCGCCAGTCTAAATGCAAATGTTTGGACAGAAAGGAAGCTACGTTCTGTCGTGCTCGATTCGATGTATACCCGGTATGGAACAGTTCTCGCTGTGAAGCATCGATGAGCCCCATTCCAGTAGTACCATTTAAAAATCTGTCAATAATCTCTTGCACCTGCTCTTTACTCGTTCCTTCGCTGGGTGCATTTGGCCGATACCATTTACCGCTGTTTGTCTCTGGTTTACTATCATCCTCTCGGAAACCATAGAGAGTGAAAAGTTTGGACCCAAATTTCCGTGTGCAGAGTCGCATGTAATCACGCCATAACAGCTCGAATCTGAGATGTCCTGTTCCTTCGTTTTGACCACCTCCGTAGCCTGGAGCATCTTTGAAGCTTGGTGATGTCCCGTTCTCGTAGGAAAGCATATAAGAGTGGATTTGTCGGGAGGTGATGCACCCCAGGGCTAGATGTGCCGAGAGTTTGGTCGAGAAATCGGCGCCCAGCATTTGGTTGCGACTGGCTTTGTAGGTTGTTACTGAGCCGGAAGTGATCAAGTAATTCAAGCGTTTGTGGGCTTGAGATTCGCCCCCTTGGCATGGGAAGACAGCCTCCGAATCGCTCGGGTAGGTAGGTGGACCTTTGATCGGAGGAACTCTGGTGATGGGTTTGAGGAGTGCTTTCTCGACATCTTTGTAGGTTTCGGGAATTTTGAAAGGCGGGTGCTGAGGTGGGATTACATCTGCTGGAAACGGGGGGAGTGTTCCTTTTTCTGGGGCCGCAAGAGCTTCACGTGGAGCATCTCTGAGAGGCTCAACCATCTTCCGGTAAGTGGTGAAAACATCGGGAAGATCTTTCGGATCGCTGAAAGGTAAATCACGACTGTAGTTCATTAACTTCTCAAACATCCCCAAACATCCCCAAAACAAAGTATTTGTCAAGTGTATACATACTCATCAACCAAATATTTCTCGTCGCCCCAGATCTTAAAGTCGACATCCGCCTCCTCACACGCGTCTCTCACGTCACTCTCCTCCCGCTTTTCCTCCAAACTCTCCTCCCCAGTCATCCAAACCGCCCCCACCTTCCCGTCTCCTTTACCTATCCCCTCTAGAACACCCTTCACAACCTCTCCCACCATCCCAACCCTCACACAAAGCCCACTTCCGACCTCTTCCAACGAATTCTTCACATCCCACACACTCCGTGCCAGAAATTTCGCTCGATGAGGCCCACATCTCCAGAATCCCGCCACACGACTTCTCGCTTCCGGGTAAGGACTCTTTCCCGTTTCTTCATCCACAAACCCGGAAACCTCGATCTGCTGGGCCGAGAAGACGTAGACGGGAAGCAGATGCGTGAAGCCGTGGTCTTTCTGCGTCGCGAGAGAATGAAGAATGGGGTTGTCCGAAGCACGGAGGTCGCGGCGAAGGAGGTAGACGAGGATATTGGGAGGCATGCTGGCGTGGGTGGCGAGATGACGACGGTGAAGTCCTTGGGGAGGGGGAGTTCTCATGAAGCAGGACAGAGTATCTTGACTCCCCGGAACGGGGGAGCAGGCGTCACACCTCCGAACACAGCGGGCTTGCTGAAAGTGAAGTGAGAAGCACTGGCCCTCGAGCTGGACCCAAGCTCGAAAGCAGATTCTGCAGCCGCTGCTCTTACGTATGCCGCTCCTATACATGTATCTGACACATCCACCACATCCACCACATCCACCACATCCACCACATCCACACCCGGCAGGAGAAAGCAGCACGCCACCCATGGACACAAATCCCCGGACGTCGATCCACAACATCCAGAACCGACAAATCGAGCATGCGCGGATCTTCATCGCGCGCCACTGGTGCCGGACGCGGACATTCTGGAGCCACCGGGCGCTCGGTACCGCGTTCGAACGTCGTCTGGCACCGGATCCACCGCTCCCCTCGAGGAGAGGAAGCAGGTCGTCCTCGTACTGGCGTGATCCATGGCCGCTCGCCGTTCTCGCCGCAGCCGGTCCTCTCTCCCGATTGCGGCGGGCCATTCCCCCTC